>JBAIZL010000004.1:2428116-2490616 GCA_036971475.1 Prosapia bicincta | reverse complement strand
CGCAATAATTTTCTCCTATATTTATAAATAATTTCATGCCTCAATCATCTTCCCAAATAGAGATTAGTTCTACTGCAACTTTGTACAAAATTTGAATATTGTTAAGTATGATCTTAGTAAAACGTATACTTGGTAGTTAACAGTTAAAGAATATTCATTAAAATTTATTGGGACAAAGGGTTGGGTTACACAAAAAATTAAACTACGACGAAAATTATTCATTTTAACATTAGTTTATGACTATCCGAACTTTAAATTTTGTAAAATCTACTGGGACAGAACGTTTTCGATCACTAAGTGGCGTTCTTCATCAGTATCTTCTCGTCTTCTGAGAAAATACTGATGAGTATCACCACATACCGATCGAAAACGTTCTGTCTCAGTAGGTTTTTACAAATTTACAAAATTGAAGTTCGGATAGTCATAAACTAATGTTAAAGTGATTAATTAAGTTTCACCGAACGTAATGGACTACGAAATTCAAGAGTTTACAATGAGAAAATGTACATTTTAAGTTCTTCTTAGTGGTTGAATAATATGTAAGTAATGTAAACAAAAGTAATGAACGTGAAATTCCTACTTGAGTCAATAAAGAGAAATTTTATTTTAATGACTTTTTATTAATTAATATACATAAAGGAACATAACCTATGCGTTATAACAGCTGTTCTACTACATAACCTATAACATAAAATCAGCTGTTTTATGAAATCATATGTTATGACTTATTTTAAGCCAAATGGACAGAAATAACTATATTCCATAATTTGTCCCTTTTGTAAAAACTTTTACTCCCAAATAAAACTATAATTAATTAATTAATTAATATTTTAAAAAGCTGTATTAACGTCAAGTGTCATTTACTACAATGTTTGAAAAAATTATTTGAACTCCAGTGGATAAATAAAAAGTATTTTATTAACGATTGAAAATTTGTACAAGATATTTATAAGGAGAGTGTGAAGTGATAGAAGTAGTTTTAAGGAAGCCACAAAATATACTGATTTTATCCACAGAGCTTCTCCTAAGTGTGAAGAATTTCGCTCTTTAGCTCTTCCACCAGCACAGTAGACATAAATATTTAGGCTAATAATAAAAGAATGATTTTACAATTCATATTTTGAGTGAATGAACTTGCTTTTACAATATAAATTATTTTCCACATTACTTATTTACTCAATGACTAACCTAGTCACCTTGGAATTCAGTTGTCTGCAGTTTTCCTGATGTAACTCCACACTTAAGGCATTGAAATACGATATCGCCATTGTTGGTTTTAGCCATTTATTCAAAAACTATGAATAATAAATTAAATATACTTTCAATAGTTACTATATATCCCAACAGTCACGCATTAAATCCACAACCGACCAACATAAGAACTAGTTACCTGAGGCTTATTTAATGTCTTCAGTTCAATTATCGAATTCACTGGTGATTTTTATTTGTTATTATATTACTCATTTAGTTGTTAAAAAATGAAATAAAATAATGTAATGCTGCCTCACAATTAAAATGCTTAGTATAATTAAAACGTTTGCTTATTTCATTTTCAACTGCGTATTCCCGGGTAAAATCAGACGTCACCATGCTAATTGGTTTGAACTAGAAGTCATTGATCCAGCTAAAAGCGTCGCGGAAGTTCTGTTTCGCACTTTAGTAAGAATAAAACTTAATTTGCGCATTATTACGCAATTTTATTTGTGTTTATTTTTTAAAATGTGTTTTCTTGAATTAAAATGTAAGCTGAAACAAATAATAGCAGCATATTACTTCAAATTTGTCATTGTACCTACTTAGTTTCAATTGCAATAAACAACCAATTGTCAACAATTATCATCTTTTCAAATCTTATTTGTTGAAGGCTACTCTAACGTAAATTATAATATTCTATATTAAAATATCATGAAATTATCTTTCCAAATATTTTGAACAAAATTACCTCAATTGAAAGTATTTCGAAATGAAAAACACTTTGGTCTCTAACTACATTTTCTCTTCCTTATTTTTACTATTCTTATTTCTCTTCTTTATGTTTAACTTATGTTTACTATTTTTATTTCCCCTCCTTATGTTTACTGTTTTTATTTTTCCTCCTTATGTTTACTATTTTTATTTCCATTCCTTATGTTTACTATTTTTATTTCTCTGCTCACGTTTATTATTTTTATTTCTTTTCCTTATGTTTATTATTTTTATTTCTCTTCCTTTTGTTTACTATTTTTATTTTTCTTCTTTATGTTTATCATTTTTATTTCTCTTCCTTATGTTTATTATTTTCATTTCTTTTCCTTATGTTTACTACTTTTATTTCTCCTCCTTATGTTTACTATTTTTATTTTTCCTCCTTATGTTTAGGCCTACTATTTTTATTTCTGTTCCTTATGTTTGCTATTTTTATTTATCTTCCTTATGTTTACTATTTTTATTTCTCCTCCTTATGTTTACTATTTTTATTTCTCCTCTATATGTTTACAATTGTTATTTCTCTTTCTTATGTATACAATTTTTATTTTTCTTCCTTATGTTTACTATTTTTATTTCTCTGCTCACGTTTACTATTTTGATTTCTCTTCCTTATGTTTATTATTTTTATTTCTCTTCCTTTTGTTTACTATTTTTATTTCTCTTCCTTATGTTTACCGATTATATTTTTAGTTTTTTAAAGTTAGTTAGTTCAGATTTGTACCAAGTGAAATTGTTTGAGGCTTAGCAGTACCTGTATACAACCACAGTTAATGTAGATCTGCGTGGTACGTCAGCTGTTCCATTGTTGCGGATAACAACTATTTTACCCTTAATTGCTGATCGGTTGTCACGTCATAGAGCTTTCAGCGTTACACCTGTTGACTTCAATAGTGGTTGCCGAAACAGTTTTATAGTGTATGAAATACGATACTGTGATTATGTGTTTACGCTGATATTGGTTTACCTTTGCCAAATCGAAAGCTGAAGCAAAGTTTAGGACAGGTCCTTAGTCCTTGGAAGGCGTGGGCCCGAAGGACAATGCTTGTGGGACGTTATAATTAATAACCCACCAGATCACCCGGGCACGCCTGATCGCTATCGATTAATTGTCGACTTGTTCTCTAATCAATTAACTTAAGCCTTCTGTCAGTGGGCTTTAATAATCCGTGATGGAAGAGTCATGAATAAATATAGCTGCCAAGGAATGCCGCAGTGCGCCCTAAAGCTAGAAATCGTTTAATTATACTCACATTTTCAAAAAGCTTTTCGTTTCAAATCACGACCCTCAGTAGGTTATTTTGTTAACAAATAAACTTGATTTATGATCATTGGCAGTATTTGCGAAGACTTGTTAATTTGCAATCTTCCTGTCATAAACTAGGCATGCAGGCTAAGGTTGATTATGTTTACTCTTAAATAAAATTGTTTTAAAATCATACTTATACTAAAAGAGTTGTTTACAATTTTGAAAAATGGCTACAATGTAACTCGTTTGTAGCCAGCTATTTAGAAAGACTTGAAATGTATTTGGACCGATTTTTCAATTTTATTATTTTGTTACGGAAAATGATCCCCTAATATTTTAAAATAGGGTTTGTAAAAGAAAAGTAATTTTTAACGTTTGAGTTTTTCATTAAAATTGTGTTCATTAAATAATGTCATTAATTATTGTGAAAACATACAAATAATGTAAACAAACATTTATAAAGACAATTCCTACTCAAGTCAATAGTGAAAACTTTTATTGGAGTTACTTTGTATTAAGTAATTACAATTAGTATAAATAAGGTAACATAACCTATGCGGTAAAACAGCTGGTTTACCACATAACCTATAACTTAAAATCAGCTGTTTTATGAAATCATATGTTGTCACTTATTTTAAGTCAGTAGGGACGATAGCTGTATTGCATATCTTGCCCCTTTTGTGAAAAGTTTTTGCAATTAAAGTAAAATGAATTCATTACTAAATTTAAATTGAAAAAGCTGTGTGTCATCCATTACAAGTTAAAAAATAGAAGGAATTGAAAAGAAAAAATGAATAGAATGTAGGGAATTTTATTATAAGGAATTTTCTATTATGTTAAAGACAAATCGTGATTTGACACTAGTAAATTATCTGCAGCAACAAACCAATCGGAAAAATATAATCTCCAATTATTAAACTGGAGTTAAAAGAAAGTCCACTGTAATTGAGGCGTTACTATGTTTTTAGTACAGTTAGTAGCCGGGGCTAATGGTGTATATGCCCTCACATCATAGTAGATCCATCACGTTGTCTAGATTGGTGTTTACGCTCTCTCTCGCACCCATCGTCACTCACTATCTATCTCGCTTAATTACACACGCTGCAATGTTTATAGCACGATTTAATTAATTAATCTTTGTTTTTCTCTCTGTTCACAGCTGTACGAGATAAGTGATGATCCAAAGAGGAAGGAATTTTTGGACGACCTGTTCAGTTACATGCAGAGGAGAGGTGAGTGCTATATATATCTATAGATTTACTTGTCTACCCTTGTAATTAACTATGGGATAATACGTTTCCGGTTTCAGTAGCAGCCAGTGGGAGAATACTTTGCAAACATTGTCTCGGCCCTTTTAATAATATTGTTGCATCTTACTATTTCCAACTTCTCATTCCTTTTGTTAGAAATATTTATATTTATTCTCTGTTTTTGTTTTTAAGTTCAGTAGACCCTCGCTATTCGCGGTTGCATAAATTACAGAATAACCTGCAAATATGTATCGTATTTTAAAAAGAAGTGTAGAAAGAAAGTGTAGTTACTGTCCAGGTAGGATAATGTGTTTTCGTCTTATTTATTTCGTACAGCACTGTAGTTATTTATCATAAAGAAATCTGACTATTCTCCAAACATCCGTTATACTGTACACTACTAGGCCTCCTACTCATAAGATAGGCGTTCCTTATTTGTAACAAGTGGCGTTATCGTCACTGACAAACAACGATGAGTCAATCCGGCGCCCAACTCCATACATAAGTTTAACATCAACTCCTGCTAATTTAATAGTTTTCGATATCTAAACATCAATAATCGTATCCGGCGGCCGTAACAACTCGGGTTTTCTTTTCACCGTCTGTTATTAAACAGGTGTCGCATTTGATTGTCGTGTCTGCTTTATAGTTTTGGAAATGTCGTTCCTACTTGTAGAAGTGTTTAGTCGGGATAAACAATAAAAATATGTATGTAGGCCTAACTGTAGCCTATAGTACGTAAATATACCATACTGTATTTTAAGTGTACAGTATAGCTGTAATTATTTGTAAACATTTTTTATGTACAACGTAACCGTCCCCTTTTCATATACAGTTAGTTACAGTGCTCGCGGTTTCACTATTCGCGGTAAATTCAAGGAACTTGAACCCCGCGAATAACGAGGTATCACTGTATAGTAATTTACACCAACATTTTAAAACATCTGGATTTGTTTTTCAAGTTAACTTTCTTGCACATACAACTTTTACATACATAGAAATGACAACACTACTGTTCTGTATTACTATTTTATTTTTTTTAAATGAAATACAAAAAAGTGATCAATAGGTTTTTAGATAGAACTTAAAGAAGACATTACAAAAAATTAATAAGGATATTTAAGCGAATTTAACAATATACTCTTGATAAAATACAAAGCGGGTCTATTACTATTAAATAAAATATTCAATTAAATAATAATGTTTATTGATTGTAATTTGGGATTCGTCCTTATATAATTATTACTGTGCTTACACAGCTCTCAAGACCTTTGTAGAAAATATTTGTTTTGAAAAAGCAAGACGTATTATAAACCTTTTATACCCGCAGCTTTTTCAGCGCTATATATTTTCTTTTCATAACGTTAAGAAAGTAAAACTTTTATCACCTTCATTTGACACCTTTAATAATGCACAAAGGTATAGGAACGGACGCGATAGCGACAGGATGTGGCAACTCTTAGTATTTGTGGTCGCTGATTGTTAAATTTAATGTGCCTGTCCTCAATATTAATAGGTACTATCGGTCGTAAGGAAAAGCAGTAACCCCGTAACAGATAAGTTATCGTCGACACAACAAAGTCCTGCCATTATAGCTGTACTGTTTTAATACTGAGTAAGAATCATTTCTTTACGTACTTTGTGTAAAACTTATTTTTCAATATATTGTAGCACAACGTGTAGTTTAATACTAGGTAAAACAAGAAGATGTGTGTTGTAGCTATTTGTGTTCAGGTTATAATCACCTGCTATTTGGACAAGGTTAAATTACAACGCAAATACAATAGCCGCCAGTATCACGTAAACAAGGGAGGGGAAATAATAAACCTGCGTACAAAGCAATGTAGCAAAAGGATATAGGAATACATAATGGGCCTTCAGCTTCCATTAGAGCAATGTGAGAACTGTAGAAACGTCTGTATTCGCGAAGGACGGGCCGTGAATAGTACGGAACGGAGTGGAGGAGAGGAGAAAGGGAAAGATAGACAAGGAGAGAGGTAATAGAAAGACAGGGAGGGATATACCTTAGTTCTACTACAGAATTGTGGGAACTGTATGAGGTTTTGTCTGGATTCAGGAGGATCGAGCCGTGAAGAGTACAGAGCAGAGTGGAGGAAGGAGAAAGGGAGAGATAGACAAGGAGAGAGGTAATAGAAAGACAGGGAGGAATATACCTTTAGTTCTACTACAGAATTGTGGGAACTGTATGAGGTTTTGTCTGGATTCAGGAGGATCGAGCCGTGAAGAGTACAGAGCAGAGTGGAGGAGAGGAGAAAGGGAGAGATAGACAAGAAGAGAGGTAATAGAAAGACAGGGAGGAATATACCTTTAGTTCTACTACAGAATTGTGGGAACTGTATGAGGTTTTGTCTGGATTCAGGAGGATCGAGCCGTGAAGAGTACAGAGCAGAGTGGAGGAGAGGAGATAGGGAGAGATAGACAAGGAGAGAGGTAATAGAAAGACAGGGAGGAATATACCTTTAGTTCTACTACAGAATTGTGGGAACTGTATGAGGTTTTGTCTGGATTCAGGAGGATCGAGCCGTGAAGAGTACAGAGCAGAGGGGGAGTGAAAGGAAAGGGCGGGAGAGTTATGAGAGGATGGAGAGAGGGAGAGGGGGAAATACGGAAGGGAAGAGAGAAAATGAAGACTACTTAAGGATAAGAGAATATATAGTTTAGTAGAAAAGTACTTTTTGCGCCTGAAAGATTAATAAGAATTACAGCTCACAAATTGCATCAGGATCAAAAACATATTGAACCTTTGCATACGGAGAGAGAGAGAGAGAAAGAGGAAAGGAAGAGAAGAGAGAGAGGGAGAGGGAGGAAGGGAGAGAGTCCGAAAAACGAGAGGACTGCTGAGCTCGGTTTCGTCACTTCGTTAGAGTTCATTCTCACTTTAGAACGTCAAAGAGGAGAGCGAGTCTCGACGATGTGGCAAGTGAATTAAGAGATACTGCACCTCTGTCAATACCAATGACTGGGCAAAGACGATCGTGTATCTGGCGCCTCTTCGGTCTTAGCTAACAAAATCTCTTTCTAATTTTAATTATAGGCCTAATTGAAAGCGAGACTCGACGATGTGGCAAGTTTACAAAGAAATACGGCAACTCTGTCAATACTATTTCGTGACTAGGTAGAGACGATGGAAATCTTGCGCCTCTTCGGTCTTAATTTACAGAATCCCTTTCTAATTTTAATTACAATTAAAAGCGACTCTCGACGATGTGGCAAGTTTACTAAGAAATACGGCAACTGTGTCAATACTATTTCGTGACTAGGTAGAGACGATGGAAATCTTGCGCCTCTTCGGTCTTAATTTACAGAATCCCTTTCTAATTTTAATTACAATTAAAAGCGACTCTCAACGATGTGGCAAGTTTACTAAGAAATACGGCAACTGTGTCAATACTATTTCGTGACTAGGTAAAGACGATCGAAATCTTGCGCCTCTTCGGTCTTAGCTAACAAAATCCTTTTCTAATTTAATTATAAATTGCAGGCTGTCTGAATTAGAATAGGGAATGAAAACATGACGAGAGAAATGAGAAGCAGAATTAACAAAGAAGTTGTAAAAACAACAATGACGTATGCTGTGGAACAACCCGACACAGCAAAAACAAAAAGAGTGCTGGAAACACTGAAGAAAATCCTGAGAAGAATAAATTGATGAGTAACAGATGAATAATTGCTCCGGAATAGAGCAAGAAGCACAGACGACGGAAGTTCGAGTTGGAACACATAAATGAATAAGTGGTGAAAAGAAGACTGGAATAGAACAACTACCATATAAGCAGAATTATTGAGGTTAAGATGAACAAGATGACAATCTGCGGGAACAACGAAAGCGGTTGAATGACAACTTGGGGCCTACTCGAGACAGAAAACTGGATATGAAACTTACTCATACAAAAATCTATAGACCTATATCTATTAAGAAAATAAGAAGATTTCAATTTTACTATAATTGCTTATTATGACTATATGTAGTACTATATAAGAGTGACATTATAACTTATGGTCCTGGAAGTGATTAATGCACCTAGACGTATTAGATAAACCCAATGGATCATTTTCGTTATGTAAAACACTGAATAGGAATTCATAACGAATTATAGACATTGGAGTTTAACCTCAAACTCCATAATATTTATGAATTTCATCACTAGATCTGTTATTTCATCACGTGTAACAATTATGTCGGAATGTCTACATGAGCTACTAAACTCGGTGTTGAATAATAGATCTACCTGTTTGTCTCTTTGTGGTGTTTATGTACTTATTTCTGTATTTATAAATTTAAACTCTACAATTGGTTTTTGGATTCATTTAGAATTAGGCCTCCACTTCTACTTGACTGTTAACGTCTCCAGCGTCTATATCGTCACGCGTTCATCATCTTTACGTTAATAGTTTATAGACAATCAGAACATGAAATTTAGATTTTGTGACGGTTATGTTTTCATCAAAGCATTAAACTACATTTCACCGACAAAACAAGTTAAACATTGTTTTTAGTTATAATCGTCTACAAACTCTCGAGCTTCTAAGGGTTTTGTTTCTAATCCATCACTCAAGTCACTGTTTGTTTTAGCTGGGCCCTTCATCTCTTAACATAATCTTCCCTTTTGAAATTATCAAAGTTAAGTTTTATCTTTGTTAATTTTCAATTCACTAAACTCGTTTTTGTGATAAATATAAGTTGTAGTTTTATTGTTTTACGTGAATAATATTTTATAGTACCTGTATGTAGTTTCAATTTTAGAATGTTTATTTTGAATGATCTTTGTAATATTAAAGATATTGGTGCGATTTTTAATTCATTCGGCCGCATAAAATGCTTGATCAGCTTGGAATCTTTCTGCCAACTGCAAACACTTGACATCCCGTCTCGCCACCCACGCCAGTGCTGGCTACACACGCACACTATACGCGCCTCTGGAATGCGTGCGTGTGTGCAGTTTTTGTCACTCACCTTCTGCCAACGCTGCAATCCTCAACTCGTAAAGTATGATGTATTCAGGCGTTGCGATTTCAGTTTGCTGTGTGTTTAGTGAGTTTGTTTATGCTTATTTTATGTGGTAAAATGTTTTGCAATTAAGTGGCATTGTTTGAATTCGTTTGTGCTAACAATAAATTGTAGGAAGGAGTTTACAACCTCATTGTAGAATAATTTGTAATTTTATATGTTTAATTTATTCTGCGTGCGCGCTCGCCTGTTTGCGTTGCTTTGCTTGTGCTTTAAGAATAAGGTTAGATTAGTGCCTACAAAGCTGGTCTCACTTTAAGTATGCTAAAATCCGGTGGAGCCCAGAAGATCTCTTCTGCTGTCTGAAAGCTCTATTCTGCCTACTCTAGGGTGTCCTGCCTTTCTTCAAACAGTTGCTCTGCAGACTGTGTTAGTGAGAGATATTGTCGAGGAAGAATTAATTTTAGTCACCAATGATCTCACGCTGAAAGAGAAGCTCGTATTATTATTCCGTTGCTATGACAATGGTTATAGCAAATTAAAAAAAAAAGGTTTTATTTACTAACATTGGTTAAAGTTTTATTACAAACCAGAGTTATAGAACGTTTTTGGAAATGCTAATAACTCTGGAACGTACGTTGGATTTTCCTGTTGTACAGCGGGTTGCATTTCCGTAACCCCCACATTAGTCGCTACGAGAAAAGCTGAATAGGTTCGCTCTTAAAAAGGGAAACTTAAAGAGAATTTCATAGATCGTTGTAGGCCTATATGTGAGATCGTAAGATGTGAGAAAGGAAATCATTGGCATCCATTAACAAGCATAAACTGGAGAATAGTTGCATAGACTAGGCCTACGTATACGTAATCCTTTATTACTAACACTGCCTCATTACATGATAGTAGCAAATGAAACATCTACTGTATTGTCTAAACTTAACAGTGTATTTAACTCAATGTTTTTGCAAATGTTAGTAACCGAACCGTCTTCTTTTGCAGAGCGTTTTGTATTTACAAATCTACATTCGTTTTATTCAGGTTGGAATGGAGTGTTTTATAAAATTTGGATGAGATTAAACTATTCACAGAATTAAACAAAATTCCGGTGCTGATATTAGCAGGAAAATCTATAGCTTTGGACAAAAACGTTCTTATTTCAGTGCAATGACAGATTTCTACTGAACGCGTTTAAAATTCTGAATATTTTAATTAAAATTCACAAGATTAATTCTCCGTACGTGCCGAAGCGTTTGTAATAAAGATGTCAAATTGGGATGTTGAGCGGTGAATGTGTGTGTGGGACAGTGTTATTGTTGTCGCCTTTGACTCATTATCACCTTAATTCACCATTTCCTGTCATTGTTTCCTACAGCCATTGATATCACTCGAAACCGTGTGTTTGTATGATAACCCGCGTGGCTTGACAGTCCGAGGACGTGGGCGCTGGCCTACACTACTGGTGTTATTGAGCCGGCGTAATATAATGGCATTACTATCTCCTTCCAGACAAATCGGCGCTTTTTACAAATATTACAAATATTACCTACAATCACTACAAGGCCTGCCTCTCTCTCCTTGCAGCAACATCGACATTGTTTACAAACATTACAAGGCCTGTCCATCTCCTTGCAGCAACATCGACATTGCTTACAAACATTATAAGACCTGTCTCTCTCTCCTTGCAGCAACATCGACATTGCTTACAAATATTATAATGCCTTTCTATCTCCTTGCAAGAACATCGTCATTGCTTACAAACGTCACAAGGGCTATCTATCTCCTTGCAAGAAAATCGACATTGCTTACAAATATTACATGGCCTTTCTATCTCCTTGCAGGAACATCGACATTGCTTACAAACATTACAGGGCCTATCTATCTATTTGCAAAAATATCGACATTGCTTACAAATATTACAAGGGATATCTATCTCCTTGCAGGAACATCGACATTGCTTACACACATTATAATGCTTTTCTATCTCCTTGCAAGAACATCGTCATTGCTTACAAACATTACAAGGGCTATCTATCTCCTTGCAAGAACATCGTCATTTCTTACAAATATTACAAGGGATATTTATCTCCTTGCAGGAACATCGACATTGCGTACAAACATTATAATGCTTTTCTATCTCCTTGCAAGAACATCGTCATTGCTTACAAACATTACAAGGGCTATCTATCTCCTTGCAAAAACATCGTCATTGCTTACAAATATTACAAGGGATATTTATCTCCTTGCAGGAACATCGACATTGCTTACAAACATTATAATGCTTTTCTATCTCCTTGCAAGAACATCGTCATTGTTTACAAACATTACAAGGGCTATCTATCTCCTTGCAAGAACATCGACATTGCTTACAAATATTACATGGCCTTTCTATCTCCTTGCAGGAACATCGACATTGCTTACAAACATTACAGGGCCTATCTATCTATTTGCACAAATATCGACATTGCTTACAAATATTACAAGGAATATCTATCTCCTTTTAGGAACATCGACATTGCTTACACACATTACAAGGCCTATCGTAGCTTAAATTCTTCAGAAAAACGTTAAAAGTAAATAGAAAAGGCGATGTTAAGTAGGCCTATAATACTCGTAAATAATGAAATAATAGGCAAATGAATAATAATAGAAATCCTTAGATTCTATTATTTAATAAACAACACACATTATATTAAAACAGTTGACTCTAAATATCAATACTCACTAGTTTATTAAAACTAACACACTCATTTATTAAAACAAAGAGAATAGTTTCGACGGCGATATCGCCTTCATCAGTGCTTGGCGCCAATCACTGTTCATCAGTGTGACTGATCAGGAGCCAAACACTGATGAAGGCGACATCGTCTTCGAAACTAGTCTGTTTTCATAAATTAGTGTTTGATTTAATAAACTAGTGTGTAGTTTAGAGGTGTGTAGAGATTTAGAGTGAACTGTTTTACAATTTACCGTGTGAGTTGTTCTCACTAGCTAAGCTCTTATTAACTAAATATAAGTCGTCTACATTGTCTAAAAGTAACTAAAATAAAATTTGTCTTTGTTGACCAAAGTAGATTTGGAAAGCGGAATTGACTTGAAAAAGATGTCTATATAATTGTTTAAAGTAAGAAGTACAGTACCTACAGTATAACAGCTAATGAAGATTTGAGCGTGCGGTAGCGGTGTGTTCCAACTATTAAACATGTTTACATTCAGGCAATCCGAGGAGTCTTGTAATTAAGGTTATATCCCGTTGATGGGTCGGGTTAAAGTCGAGCTTGACCCATGTTGAGCTTCATTAATTACCTGCCCAATTAGATTTGTACTATTCAGTACAAAAACATATTGTCGAATGTTTTATAGAGGGTAATTTATATTGTCACGCATTTCAGTAGCACAGAGTCTTATTAATAGAATTATAATAGCATTGCAATCTGGTGTACAAATATGTTTATTTAATGTGTGTTAGGCTAGGCTATTAGGCTTGGCAATTAGATAGCCTAGATACGTCTCTCATACAGCGTCCATAAGGCAATTTGGATATTATTGCTTTCGAAAGGTATGGAATAGATTGTGGGTAAAGGTATGACAATATCGGAGGCATTGAAAGATGACTACATATCACAACCCATGACGGAGGAAGGATATTGTATCAAGGAATTGGCACTAAGAACTAAAGAAATGACACAAACATACGTTGGCTATTAGCAACCGGACAATAAGATCCCTTACATGAAGTGTAGAGAATAGAAATGTATTACATGTCAACGCAATAGCATTTAGCATTAGTTTAACGCTAGTTCAATCACTAGAACCTAGGGTCGCTACTGTAGAGACATCACCTAAATCACTAATTTTTACCATGTTCAATCGTTGACAGCCCCTTTCCCTTTCATCCTTTCATCGTATTTACTGGGAGACAGGTTCATGTTGACATCCAGGAGCGATCCATTCGACCAATATTGATTCATTTATAAGGTTCCTGGATTTATTGAGGACAAACTTGGCAATACTGATTCGGGCGATGCCTCGATACTAGCGACCCTAGGTTCTAGTAATTGAACGAACATAAACTTGTTCTTTCATTAGTTTGTACTATCTGAAGCGGAACTCTCAACAGGCACCAGAGAGTTCATCTGCGAACAGATTGTAGATTTTTGCATTGAGCACCATTCTATAATATGCATTTTTATGTAAATAAATTCAGTTTCTTGTAACTTATTTTTGTTGTGTATTTGATTTTACTAACAATATTATTATATTAGTTTATAATTTTATTCAAGAACAACAATAAGTTTATTACCCGTTAAACAAAATTAATGCACGTCGAATAATAAAAACTCAACTTCCATTGCAGTTAGCCCTAATTGCTCCAGAATTCTCAAAAATTACTCCAGGTAGTTTTGCGTTTTTTAAATCTGATTTTTCAGTACAAAATTTGTTTGACGCCACATCTTTTGCCACTTAGCGACCCAAAACATTTTAGCATGGGGTGAGAAATATAATCGGGGAAGATCTTGCAATAGCCGTAAATAGCTATGAAGTGTTTCGCTTCTGTGTTTATATTATCATCTTAAATTCCTTCTATTAGCTCACACTCTCCTGATATAACCTATATCTTGTACAAATTCCTTCTATTAGCTCACACTCTCCTGATATAACCTATATCTTGTACAAATTCCTTCTATTAGCTCACACTCTCCTGATATAACCTATATCTTGTACAAATTCCTTCTATTAGCTCACACTCTCCTGATATAACCTATATCTTGTACAAATTCCTTCTATTAGCTCACACTCTCCTGATATAACCTATATCTTGTATAAATTCCTTCTATTAGCTCACACTCTCCTGATATAACCTATATCTTGTACAAATTCCTTCTATTAGCTCACACTCTCCTGATATAACCTATATCTTGTACAAATTCCTTCTATTAGCTCACACTCTCCTGATATAACCTATATCTTGTACAAATTCCTTCTATTAGCTCACACTCTCCTGATATAACCTATATCTTGTACAAAATTTCAACCATTAATCCAGTCAAGTTCAAATACATTTTTTAAACCTATAGTGGAATGTCATCATCCACTATTGATGTTAATAAAGTTCAAATATTTATTCAATAATTAAATTATAAAAATTTAGAGGTCAATCTGGGTTCGAACTGTAAATCTTCATGTTCAAAGTCTAGCTTACTTTGACATTTCGACAACTTTCCAATACCAAGAAATGAATATTTTAAAGACGTATATGAATTTTTTAGCTTCCACTTGGTTGTCGTCGAAACTTCCATTGTACAACCTTAAACTGTTGTCATGGTTGCCAAACAATATCATAAATAATGTTGTGAGTTTAAAAATGAATGAAACGAATAAAATAAACAAAAAAACTGGAAATAAGCAAAGTATGATAAAATGTTTGTTTCTTGACCTTAGTAGGAATTTAATTATTTTTTAAAAATATGTTTATTACTTGCCTTAGTAGAATCAGATGTCGTTCTTATGTATTATTATATATCCATCCCACTTCTAGTTACTTATAACGTTGTAACTGGATTTGTTTCTGGCGAGAGTTAGTTTTTAAATCACCGGCAACAGTTACTAAACTAAATACCAATTTATTGTCTACAATACGGTTGCAAGTTCCAGTTTTCCCAGTATATAACGCAATCTACTGTTTCCATGGACACCGCGAGTATGAAACAAAAGAACAGACGATCGGCTCGGTAAACGATAGTAAAGTGCAGTACTCCGACTCGGCCGGGTCGTGTCCGAAATCATTATTAGCCGTCGGAAATAAAGAACGCAGAGCTTTAAAGCCGAAGAAACCCATTAGAGAATAAGCTATAAACATCCCTATAAAAAAGTTATAGAAATTGAGCTATACGCGTTGTGAAGGATTAAAAATATGTTTATTATTCCTACTGCCCCTTCGCCCCGGCCCATTCACGTTTTAATGTGTGCGTTTTCAATTAAATTCGGTTCCACTATTTTTTAAATGCCTGCGCGATATAAAACCCGAGAGATTTATGGGTCTCTATATATTTTATATTTTTTCATCAAGGCGCGGGCCCACCAAAAAGCAAACTCCATTTTTTAACCGCCGGCAATAAAAAGCGTTTCGTAACCGACCGAACTCCCCTCCCCCCTCCGATCACCTCAACGGCAACTCGCTACACCGTCTGCAGCGTTCGGCTAAAGGGAAGTCGGCGCAAATTCTAATTTTAATGACATTTTCGGTCATAAAACAGTCTTATTACAGTCAGCTGATGTTTTCTACTGAACGCGCAGCGAATTCTATCGTCTACTTAGTGTTACATTCAAATCCTTGAACTAACTGTTCGATGTTAAAATGGAATCCTCTGGATTGGTGTAAAGGATGTACGATGTTAAAAATCACTGAACCGTATTTTATCATATTTAAAGCCCTGACTTGCATACCTTCCTCTTTTTGTGAAAAATATTTCTCCCACAAAAAATTAAAATTATTTCATTATTAAATTATTTTGAAAAGACTGTATAAAAATCAAGTGTCATTTACTAAAAGTTGAACAAAATGTATTTGAAGTTGAGTGGATGAATAAAACGTATTTTATTAACGATTGAATATTTAAACGAGATATATAGCCTAGAAGGAAGAACTAATAGAAGGAATTGGACAATATAGACTTTGAAATGTTCTGTAAAATATGAAAATTTTCCTAGTAAAGAGAGTTCACCAATATAAAATTATATTACTCAAACGTTTTTGCTTTTTACAAAAAAAAATGTCTGAATTTAAAAGGGTTAGATTTTATATTATATAAGAGTGTATTTAAAAATGTTATTTAATATATAAAAATCTATTACCATAAGAAATGGATTAAACTCCAACCAAAACGTCCTTGACTCTCAGACAAGGGGTTTCTAGTTTCCCAATGCTTGCACCTAGTCAAGGAGATGTCACCAACGCAAGTAACGTCCTTGGCTCCCATGCAAGCGGCTTATAGTTTCCCAGTGTTAGCTTGCGCAAGGAACGTCATTTTCTCACCGGCAAGCGGCTTCTGGTATTCCAATGGTTGCTTCTGGTTGAGGAGATGTCAGCAACGTAAAGAAAGTTCTTCGCTCTCAGGGAAGCTGCTTATAGTTTCCCAATGCTTGCACCTGGTCGAGAAAATGTCAGCAGCGCAAGGAACGTCCTTGTCTCTCAGGCAAGCTGCTTATAGTTTCCCAATGCTTGCTTCTTGTCGAGGAGATGTCAGCAGCCCAAGGAACGTCCTTGGCTCTCAGGCAAGCTGCTTCTAGTTTTCCAATGCTTGCTCCTGGTAGAGGAGATTTCAGCAACTCAAGGACCGTCCTTGTCTCTCAGGCAAGCTGCTTCTAGTTTCCCAATGCTTGTTCCTGGTCGAGGAGATGTCAGCAGCGCTAGGAACGTCCTTGGTTCTCATTCAAGCGGCTTCTAGTTTCCCAATGCTTGCTCCTGGTTGAGAAGATGTCAGCAGCGCAAGAAACGTCCTTGACTCTCAGGAAAGCGGCTTCTAGTTTCCCAATGCTTGTTCCTGGTCGAGGAGATGTCAGCAGCGCTAGGAACGTCCTTGGTTCTCATTCAAGCGGCTTCTAGTTTCCCAATGCTTGCTCCTGGTTGAGAAGATGTCAGCAGCGCAAGAAACGTCCTTGACTCTCAGGAAAGCGGCTTCTAGTTTCCCAATGCTTGTTCCTGGTCGAGGAGATGTCAGCAGCGCTAGGAACGTCCTTGGTTCTCATTCAAGCGGCTTCTAGTTTCCCAATGCTTGCTCCTGGTTGAGAAGATGTCAGCAGCGCAAGAAACGTCCTTGACTCTCAGGAAAGCGGCTTCTAGTTTCCCAATGCTTGTTCCTGGTCGAGGAGATGTCAGCAGCGCTAGGAACGTCCTTGGTTCTCATTCAAGCGGCTTCTAGTTTCCCAATGCTTGCTCCTGGTTGAGAAGATGTCAGCAGCGCAAGAAACGTCCTTGGCTCTCAGGAAAGCGGCTTCTAGTTTCCCAGTGCTTGCTCCTGGTCGAGGAGATGTCAGCAACGCAAGGCGGATCTTCAGATTGTCTCCGACCATTCTTCCAACTCGAACTTGTTCGTCTATAGCGGTCCAGGCGGCTCTGTAGATCGGTCGGGAGTAGTAATCGTGCAACACTCTGTAGTGTTCCGATGTTCCAGGAGATTAGAACATCAGATCCAGATGTAGCTATGTTTTCTTTCTAACTTAGCTCCGTCGTAGATTTTATATCGTAGTGGTAATATATTGATAATATGGCTATGGTCAGGTTCTAATGTCAAACTTATCTATAAAATGTTTGACTTGGGCCTATATTGTTTTTACAAGTTAAATGAGTTGTACAAGGAAATTTGTAATCATGAAAAAATACAAACGTAACAACATATAAGCCCTACCTAAGGCTAGAATCTCCTAATGCGTTCTGCAACTTAAATACGTTATAAGTAACTATCATTAAAGAATGCTTATAGTTCTAGCTACTCGGGAATCTAGTAAAGAAAAAAAACTCATGTTTGGAATTGATTTTAAAACAGCACAAAATGTGCGCATACGTTATCGAGTTATGAGCTTCAAAGATTCTTCTGTAAAATAGTATATCCTTCAACATGAAGTAGGCCTACATCCAACATCATTTAAAGTTGTGGGGCGATTTTAGAAATGGCATTTCATGCATTGAAATTCCGATTTGTTGATTCTGCATAGCGTTGCATAGGGCATAGCCTACTCTGTGTTTGTAACGCCTCCGCCTTTGGTTGCTCAATCCGTCATAGAGCTGAAGCATTGCTGTTTCTAATCGATGGATTGCTCCTGGTATTTTAGTCTTTTGGACGTCACGTTGGATTATAGCTTTTAACAAGACGATATGAAGGACAACATAGAAACAAGAAATAATGGTTCAAACAAGTCGATACGAAGGAAACCACAAATATAAGAAATAATGCTTCAAATAAAATGATTCGAAGGGTAGCACAAAAACAAGAATTACAGCTTCAAACAAGAGAATTAGAGCTTCAAACAAGACAATACGAAGGACAGCACAGAAACAAGAAATAATGGTTCAAACAAGAAGATACGAAGGACAGCACAGAAACAAGAAATAATGGTTCAAACAAGTCGATACGAAGGACAGCACAAGTATAAGAATTAATGCTTCAAATAAAATGATTCGAAGGGCAGCACAAAAACAAGAATTACAGCTTCAAACAAGACGGTACGAAGGAGAGGACAAAAACAAGAATTAGAGCTTCAAACAAGACGATACGAAGGACAGCACAGAAACAAGAAATAATGGTTCAAACAAGTCGATACGAAGGACACCACAAATATAAGAATTAATGCTTCAAATAAAATGATTCGAAGGGCAGCACAAAAACACGAAATTACAGCTTCAAACAAGACGATACGAAGGACAGCACAGAAACAAGAAATAATGGTTCAAACAAGATGATACGAAGGACAGCACAGAAACAAGAAATAATGGTTCAAACAAGTCGATACGAAGGACAGCACAAATATAAGAATTAATGCTTCAAATAAAATGATTCGAAGGGCAGCACAAAAACAAGAATTACAGCTTCAAACAAGATGGTACGAAGGAGAGGACAAAAACAAGAATTAGAGCTTCAAACAAGACGATACGAAGGACAGCACAGAAACAAGAAATAATGGTTCAAACAAGACGATACGAAGGACAGCACAGAAACAAGAAATAATGGTTCAAACAAGACGATACGAAGGACAGCACAGAAACAAGAAATAATGGTTCAAACAAGTCGATACGAAGGGCAGCACAAAAACACGAAATTACAGCTTCAAACAAGACGATACGAAGGACAGCACAGAAACAAGAAATAATGGTTCAAACAAGACGATACGAAGGACAGCACAGAAACAAGAAATAATGGTTCAAACAAGGTGATACGATTGCCACCACAAATCAAGAATTAGTGTTTTTAAAGTCCATATTTTTACCTTTTCACAAACACCCAAAATAATTAAGTTGTAATTGAAGTACACGGAAACAAATTAAGTCCTACAATTGTTTTAACTGTAATGTATGTAATTAACTCCTACAGTTTTTTTTAACTGTAATGTATGTAATTAAGTCCTACAATTGTTTTAACTGTAATGTATGTAATTAACTCCTACAGTTTTTTTTAACTGTAATGTATGTAATTAAGTCCTACAATTGTTTTAACTGTAATGTATGTAATTAACTCCTACAGTTTTTTTTAACTGTAATGTATGTAATTAAGTCCTACAATTGTTTTAACTGTAATGTATGTAATTAAGTCCTACAATTGTTTTAACTGTAATGTATGTAATTAAGTCCTACAATTTTTTTAACTGTAATGTATGTAATTAAGTCCTACAATTGTTTTAACTGTAATGTATATAATTAAGTCCTACAATTGTTTTAACTGTAATGTATGTAATTAAGTCCAACAATTTTTTTAACTGTAATGTATGTAATTAAGTCCTACAATTGTTTTAACTGTAATGTATGTAATTAACTCCTACAGTTTTTTTAAACTGTAATGTATGTAATTAAGTCCTACAATTGTTTTAACTGTAATGTATGTAATTAAGTCCTACAATTTTTTTAACTGTAATGTATGTAATTAAGTCCTACAGTTTTTTTTAACTGTAATGTATGTAATTAAGTCCTACAGTTTTTTTTAACTGTAATGTATGTAATTAAGTCCTACAATTGTTTTAACTGTAATGTATGTAATTAAGTCCTACAATTGTTTTAACTGTAATGTATGTAATTAACTCCTACAGTTTTTTTTAACTGTAATGTATGTAATTAAGTCCTACAATTGTTTTAACTGTAATGTATGTAATTAAGTCCTACAATTGTTTTAACTGTAATGTATGTAATTAACTCCTACAGTTTTTTTTAACTGTAATGTTTGTAATTAAGTCCTACAATTGTTTTAACTGTAATGTATGTAATTAACTCCTACAGTTTTTTTTAACTGTAATGTATGTAATTAAGTCCTACAATTGTTTTAACTGTAATGTATGTAATTAACTCCTACAGTTTTTTTTAACTGTAATGTATGTAATTAAGTCCTACAATTGTTTTAACTGTAATGTATGTAATTAACTCCTACAGTTTTTTTAAACTGTAATGTATGTAATTAAGTCCTACAATTGTTTTAACTGTAATGTATGTAATTAACTCCTACAGTTTTTTTTAACTGTAATGTATGTAATTAAGTCCTACAATTGTTTTAACTGTAATGTATGTAATTAAGTCCTACAATTTTTTTAACTGTAATGTATGTAATTAACTCCTACAGTTTTTTTTAACTGTAATGTATGTAATTAACTCCTACAGTTTTTTTTAACTGTAATGTATGTAATTAAGTCCTACAATTGTTTTAACTGTAATGTATGTAATTAAGTCCTACAATTTTTTTAACTGTAATGTATGTAATTAAGTCCTACAATTGTTTTAACTGTAATGTATGTAACTTATACAAATGACGATAGTGATTTTGATTTAACGTTTAGATTTAAGGTACGGTTGGAGTCGTAAAGTGGTCCATAGGCTTCATGTAATAAGCGAGCAGTGTGCGAGTAACACCTACGGTAAAGACAGACGGACGTATCGGCAGCAACCAAGTGCAGCCCATACGGCACTGCACTATAAATCAGGCCCTCACATTTTTGTTTATCCCAACCTCGGCTCGCAATCATATTAACTCCTCGGCCGATGGATATCGATCTTCGACCTTGAACCAATCCGTAACGAAATATGATGGTATTTTAATTGATGAGGAATTCTGGAGCGTTGGTATTTTCGGCTCAATTGGTGATTTACATCCGAATGTGAGGTCGGATGAAGATTGAAGGCTTCTACTGTCCGCCTAAAGCACGTGAATAAATCTGGTGCCAATAAACGCATTCGATATTACCGGTAGTGTGTTCATTGAAATTAATTTTTTGACAGTTTTGGATTTTTTGTTGTATTTTCAAGGTGTTTACCAAAGATGAATGTTAGGAAAGATTGTGAACTTAGGAAGGGTAAAAACCTACAGTGGAGGATGTAAAGGGGCTCACGTGCAGCGTGTTTGTTTGAAATAATTGTCTATTGAAGAAAATATATTTATTGTCCTCTAGTCCTATATTTACCTACTTTTAACGTAGGCTGCATAGAGAAACTAGGCGTAACATAACTCACAGACCTTGTATGAAATAATAAGTAAAATTTCAATTTAGTAGTGATTACCTAAAAACATAACCTAAAAATTACTTGTAACTGAAGACGAAAACAGCTGCTAACATTAACCTCCATGTTTGACTTTCGGAACACTTCGGGGTTCCTCGTTCTTCTTATATTGCTAATTACTGTGACGTCATATATTACAGTTTCGTCAAAAAAGGTGCTAGGGGCACCTAAAGGAGTGTACATTTCAATTAGCCCATGTGTAGCACAAAAATAAATACTGTATTGATAAAACTACTAATAGATTTGAAGCATTTTGTCTGTCTATAGTGTATTCATAAAGGCGTATAGGCGAACGTTACATTCGTAAATAACACTAAATTTGTTTAATGGCATCAACATTGATTTGTTTTGTGACATTAAATTTTCCGGTGATTATTTTAGACCTTATGTACCGTATGCACCAAAATAAACAGTACTGAAACTGAATCAGCTGTAGGCCTATTGGCCTTCTCGATCAGCTGTGCCGACTTTTGATTGTTGCCGACTATTCGTTGACGTAGCTTATTTCATTTGAGGTTAATTTTTGCTGACATGGTCCTACCAATTGTAGAGAAAACGTGTTTGTAAAGCTATGTAGGGCCTAAATAAAATAAAATAAAATGAAATAAATAAAAGCTGATAACTATTTCAGTACTGTTTATTTTGGCGCATTCTGTGTTTACAAATCTGATTAATAAAACCTTTAGCATTAGGTTTTGGAGTTAAAGGTTTGGTGTATATTTTAAGAAATTTTAATTTGTTTTAAAATCAACCTACTAATTATATTTTACCGGTGCCGCCGTTTTAGTTTAGTATGATCAGTGTTTGATGCTATAACATAGTTTTATCAGCTCTCTGTTGAAATTAGTTGCTGATAGAACAGGAAATAAAAAACCATTATCCTAGTTAAGACGCTCTGTTAAGTTTTTTGTTATGATTTGTACGTATAGGAAATCCCCCGTTAGAGATTTTAACAACCACTCATCCTTATTTACTGTTGCGGCCGCCAAATAATTCTTTGGCTAATTGACACCTGATGAGATGACGAATGAAATGCGCAACAAGGTAACGCCAGAGCAGATTAGGTCAATCTCGCCGGAGCTGGGTTCCTCGTTACTCGTGATGAAGCACCGCCTGATAATGATAATGATGACACTTCAATCAGAGCCCGGAGGGCGTGGTCTGATCCGGCCAATCAGGGCGGAGGCGGGATACGTTCTGCTGATGGATTTCACGTTTCTATCTGTGATTGATGGCACACCGTACGCTCATTGCTAATGGAACATAGACTAAATGTAAACAAACCTTTAGTGCCCCTGTACTCGTAACACGTTTATATCAGTGTAATTGTTCAAATAAAACACACGCGAAAAGGCAGTGTTGTCATGACTACGGTCAGTCACAATAATCAAAGAGAACAAGAACGTGTCATTGCTCAGAGAAAGTCATAGGTTTGCTCTTTTTTCGTTCTAGATTCTTATGTAGTAGATTATGTTTACCTAAAATTCAATCTGATGTTTGATTTAATAATTGGTTACCTTCGCCTTTATGACAGCATTTAACATTTTACCAACTACAGTAATTGTACACTTGATCGAATAAGTAAAGGTCTTGTTACTTCTTTCCCAAATAATGTAGGCTACTATAAATAGATGGAAGTTATTACAGTTAAACAAAACCCTTTAAAAGAATGTGCTGCGCATGTGCAGAATTGATGTTCCGAATAAAATTACCCGTGTATAAATTGTAGGCCTACTTGTCTGGCTAAATAAAATTTTCTTTCAACACCTTTATGTTGTGTATGGGTTCTATAACTTTCAAGGGAAAACAATTCATATTTTAAAAAATAAGTAAATTCTACTTAAGTTAACAAAGAAAATCTTTCATCTAGTTAACCTAGAGAACAAATCATGATATTGTGTGGTTACTATGGCAACAGGTTAAGGTTGTACAGTGGAGGTTTCGACGACAACCATATGAGGGAAAAATTCATAGGGGGCCTATAGGCCTACATCGTTGAGAATTATATTTCTAGGTATTGGAAAGTTGGTGCAGTGCCAAGGCGCGTTAGACTTCAAACATGAAGATTCTAAGTTCGATTCCGACTGGACCCCACAAATTTTATAATTTAATTATTGAATAAATATTTGAAAAAACTGTATTAATATCAATTGTCATCCACTATTGGTTAAAAGAAATGTATTTGAACTTGATTGGATAATAAAAATGTATTTTATTAAATGCAAATTTGTACAAGATAGCCTATATATCAGGAGAGTGTGCGCTAATAAAAGGAATTTAATAAACGTACAAGAACTTTCAAGAAAACTTTAAAACACCTACCTTCAGCTCCACAAAAAGCAGCGGTTAAGGACGTAATAAAGCCTATCTGTTATAGCCTATAAAGACCTGTTAACCTATGTTGACACCTCTTTTCAGCAAGTGGTTTCGCGCGCATATTTTAAAGAAGATGCACTTCTTTCCATGACAACCAGACTTGACGAGACTGCAATGTAGCACCAGTGTTTCCTCTTACACTGCGGTTTGTTTCCTCGAGACATGTAGACTAATGTCGAAGTGTCAACTCCTACCATAGCAAATTCCGTCATCCGCCGACATCCAAACAAGCTTATAATTTTGTTTCCACTGTATAATACAAAACTTGAAGGACACCTTTAGCCTCTAGTAGCACATTAACTGATCCTAGAAAGCGAAGCAATGTAAGGCAAATAATGCCTTTGGATTGGTCGTGTCCAACAAAAACTGTCGAATTCGTAGAGCCTTTAGAAAAAATTATTTCGGCCTCAGATATGCAAGCCTCAAAATAAACTACATGGGCCTCAAATACTAAAAAATGATGGAAATGAGGTAAACAAATTTTGAAATTTCCTTAAGGACGTCAAATTGCGCCTTTTTCGTTGAATTTGGAGCATTCTAAGGTAAAATGCCCAAAAGCCCTGCACTTACCGGAAATGAAGTGTTTATATTAATAGGCCTATAGTTAAAAATTGGAGTGTTTAATTCACGCCAAAATATTGTATTTGTATTTAAACCATAATTCGAAGAATTTCTTCCTCCATCATTTTAAAATCATAATTTGGGGGTAGGCAATCCATAATAATTAGTATAAACACAAATACAGTAGTTCAAGATAATAATAAGTTTATAACACACAGCACACGATATAAAATTAAACATTAAACACGTGTCGTTATTGTAAGTAATGGCAAGGTAGGCGGAAGAAATAATTTACAGAAATTTCATATACAGAGGAGCTACATAACCAATCAAAAGGCAGTATTTGCCTTACATAGCTTCCCCTTCTGGGATCAGTTAATATGCCCTTTAGTGGGCTGCTAAAACAGCAAAGGTTTTACTGATGTGTCACTTGGAATAACGGATGAAAAGAGAACAGGGAAAGTTAGATGCAATCCTAAACTACGGGAAACAATAGAATAGGCAGTGTCGTAGCTATAAACTTGGGCGACGGGGCAAAATTCAATATGGAGTTAAATAACAAAAAATCTTTGTGCTCTGAAGCTCAATTCGGGGCTCCATCAAGGTAACTTTGAATCCCAAAATCTGTTTTCCCGAAGGAAAGATTTTAAATTTTTTTGAAAATAGATGTTTGTAAAATTAATTTTTGTTATTAATTTACTAGTATGAATATAAGTTACATTTATGGCCTAGTTATTCTAACAGGGGGTTCCTTACGTTCACAAACAACGCGAATCCAAAAACGTAAATGTTTCATGAGTTTATAGAACCATTCGTATAAAGTATTGAATATCGTGGTAAAAAAAATCCGATCACTACGAACATTGTTAGTAATGAAGCCTACCTGGACAAATTCGGTCGATTGGCGGTTTCACTTCGCCGTTAATGTGGCTGGTTTCTTTTCCCTTTTTTTACAAATTGTGTACTAATTTAAAACATTACCATGGAAAATAAATGTGTCAAGAGTGACGAATATGCACGGTATTGTCAATCACAAGGCAGTGTGTGCGCGTGAATAGACGCCTAATAAGAGATGCGTGCGATGAATTGAAAGCACTCGTCGAAGTAAACACGTGTAAATCCGTGTCGGTGCCATGTTTATATGTCACACGATTTCCGAAAGGGAATATTTTATCTTCTATTCAACGTTGTAGTCGGAGAGTTTCACTAAACCGAGCAGAATTTCGTTTAGGCCTATGGGGAAAGGTTGGGTGCAAGGAAGAAAAGACAGGGGTTCGTTCATATAATATTCGCGTGTAGATGTATACAACAGTTTTCAGCGATTTACTTAGAAGTACTCTTATTGCTCTCATCATCCACTTATGCTAAACTCAGTCTTCCGGGTTGGAACGGTGCTGCCTCTCTGTCACCTCCTGCGATGTTATGCCATGTTTATATGTCGAGACGACTTCCGAAAGGGAGTATTTTACCTTCTATTCATCGCTGTAGTCGAAGTGCTTAAATAAACCGAAAAGAATTTCGTATATGGGTTTGCTTGGTGTGAAAAGGTTATAGGTTAGGTGTATGAAAAGGCTCGAAGTGCTTAGATAAACCGAGGAGAATTTCGTATATGGGTTTGCTTGGTGTGAAAAGGTTATAGGTTAGGTGTATGAAAAGGCTCGAAGGGCTTAAATAAACCGAGGAGAATTTCGTATATGGGTTTGCTCGGTGTGAAAAGGTTAGGTTAGGTGTGTGAAAAGGCTGATTTTTTCTTCAGATATTGGCGTATAGATGGAACAACAGTTTTTAACGATTTAATTTGAGACATTGTTGTTGAGGGCGATTGGTGTTTACTCTTCTACATGCCCTGAACTCGGTCTTCAGTCGGGTTGGAAGGGTGTTGCCTTCCTGTCTATCACCTCCTGCGGTGGTGCCAGATAGAATGTCTTGTTTATATTGATTTTCTTCCGCTGTTTTCTCCGTAAAACGAAATAGGGTTTATATAGCTGGTGCTAATCTCGACGATTCCAGCCATATGAAGCGGTAATTTTATTGGATAAAACTAAGAAATTCCTTTGGTGACATTTAGTTCCGGAAACGCACATAGATTTGTCACGTTTTGCGTATACAAACTCAACCGTTTATATTTATTGATATCTTGGCAAATAAAACACCACTTACTGATATTTTTCAGCAGATGGGTTTCGCACTAGATCAGTGCATGGTTCAATGCTGTGAGTCACGGTTTGCTTGGTGTGAAAAGGTTAGTTTAGGTGTATGAAATGGCTCGAAGTGCTTCAATAAACCAAGGAGAATTTTGTATAGGCCTATGGGTTTGTTTGGTGTGAAAAGGTTAGGTTAGGTGTATGAAGAGGCTCGAAGTGCTTAAATAAACCGAGGAGAATTTCGTATATGGGTTTGCTTGGTGTGAAAGGTTAGGTTAGGTGTGTGAAAAGGCTGATTTTTTCTTCAGATATTGGCGTATAGATGGAACAACAGTTTTAGCGATTTAATTTAAGACATTATTGTTGAGGTCGATTGGGGTGAACTCTTCTACATGCGCTGAACTCTGTCTTCAGTCGGGTTGGAACGGCGGTGTCTTTCTATCTCTCACCTCCTGCGGTGGTGCCAGATAAAATGTTTTGTTTATATTGATTTTCTTCTGCTACTTTCTCCGTAAAAAGAAATAGGGTTTGTACAGCTGGTGCTAACCTCGACGATTCCAGCCATCTGAGGCGGTAATTTTCTTCGATAAAACTAAGAAATTCCCGTGGTGTCATTTAGTTCCGGAGGGGATACATGTGTCACGTTTTGCGCATAAAAATGTGTTCTTTGGCAACTCAAGCGTTTACATTTATTACTATCTCTTGGCAAATAAAACACCACTTACTGATATTTTTCAGCAAACGGGCCTAGCACTAGGTCAGTGCAATGTTCAATGCTGTGAATCATCAGACTATTCTTATTTGGACTTGCTCCGTCTATACTCGTTGATTGTCTTGGATGGCCGATCCATATTAAAACTTGCAGTAACCTATGTGTTGTAGGCTACATCTAGAGCTTTTTAACAATTAAATATATTGATATCTCTTGGCAAAAAAACACCACTTACTGATATTTTTCAGCAAACGTGTTTAGCACTAGATCAGTGCTGTCTACAATGGTGTGAGTCACGGAAAAGACTTGTCAGTCTTGAACAGTCTAAGTTCAATCTCCTGTGAGTCTGTCTTGTCCATGAGACAGAGCTTTGAACAATCCAGTGATCTAGTACGAAACCCGCCTGCTGAAAAATATCAATAAGTGGTGGTTTTTGGTCATGTACCCCTAATATAAAAAAACCCTCTAGATGTACGATACAAAAGCCGCAAGTTTCAAGCTTATAGTTGATAGAATCGCTTCTGAAGGAGTTTGTTACAGAGTTATCTGTATGGCGAAGAGCCGCTCTGGAATCAAAACAGGCTACTAGTTTGTTCAAATAGAACAGTTAAGGTTTGCCAGAGAACTGCATAACTATGCAGTTACCTTAAATAGTAACAAACCGTTAAAAATATCACTCATACTGAGTAATCATCATTAGTGTTAAATGAAGTACAATAAAGATCATTAATTTTAAGTGTTATTTTTAGGTTGTACTATAAATATAGTATGATAAATTTATTGTGATCATAAAACTGTACTAACCAAATTAAATAAAAAGTGTGTCAGTTAAAACCGACTCTAATTAGGCCCATAAATAAATAGAAATATTCATACCCCATAATATTATGTATTATTTTATATTAAACTGTAGGCCGTCTAATTTGGTAATCTATCAAAACAAAAGGTTAAATGATACGGAACAATTGATCATAATTTTAGTTTCGTACAGATTAAAATTTCGTTTTGTTTATAATTACAGGCTTACAATATAAACGGTACACTTATATCACAGCTAAAGACGCGGTATAAGTGGTTTAAAAAATATTTTTAGTAATCAATTAGGAATAAAAAAAATATTTAAGAAATAGAAGAAACTGAAGAAGATTTGGCAGGTTTACGGTGAGGATGGATCATGGCTTCACGTGAGGAGGATCACGTTGCAGAAGTAGACCGACTCTCTGTCGGTGTCAGGAAGAGGAGCCTCCGTTCCAGAAGAAGGAAGAGAAGATGGAATTAGCTAGGACTAAGAGAAGGGCACACGGGTTTCCTAATACCGGGAATAGGAAGAAAAAGCATATCATGATCCATGT
Organism: Prosapia bicincta; assembly: GCA_036971475.1. NCBI lineage: Eukaryota > Metazoa > Arthropoda > Insecta > Hemiptera > Cercopidae > Prosapia > Prosapia bicincta. Next base: position 2,461,791 of record JBAIZL010000004.1, on the reverse strand, counting down.
CGTATACCTGAGGTAAACCTAATCCATCGCTTGAATGGAGGCATCTGCAGCCACCTGTCTAGCATTGGGCGTGACATTTCTTGTTTGGAAAATATTTTATTTAAACAAAGGTTGTCTTAAAACTTTCAATAATTTTTCATCGATTAACTTTGGCTGCAATAAAAACAACCTCTTTCAAACAATTCTTTTTTTGCAACAATTTTAAATTTCAGTCTAATGGTTCACGTTGATAAAGGAAGCATTAAATATGTTTTATAGGCTCTCTCATCTCAATTCCCACCCCCAAATTTTAGAAATGAAAGTATCTTGGCCACTTACTTTAGGCCTAATCTCAGTATTATTCCAATATACGTTGCTACCATTCTGTCCATTGCGCACGCTAATTAACCAATGTACGCTGCTACCATTCCGTCACCAATGGCCAAGCTAATTCTACGGGTGCAGATTTCGTATGCAGGTGTTTCAGAGTGCTGAGGAAGTGTTAAACTGTAACAAATTAACCAATGTACGCTGCTACCATTCCGTCACCAATGGCCAAGCTAATTCTACGGGTGCAGATTTCGTATGCAGGTGTTTCAGAGTGCTGAGGAAGTGTTAAACTGTAACAAATTAACCAATGTACGCTGCTACCATTCCGTCACCAATGGCCAAGCTAATTCTACGGGTAAAGATTTCGTATGCAGGTGTTTCAGAGTGCTGAGGAAGTGGTTAACTGTAACGAATTAACCAATGTACGCTGCTACCATTCCGTCACCAATGGCCAAGCTAATTCTACGGGTGCAGTTTTCGTATGCAGGTGTTTCAGAGTGCTGAGGAAGTGTTAAACTGTAACAAATTAACCAATGTACGTGACTGCCATTCCGTCACCAATGGCCAAGCTAATTCTACGGGTGCAGTTTTCGTATGCAGGTGTTTCAGAGTGCTGAGGAAGTGTTAAACTGTAACAAATTAACCAATGTACGCTGCTACCATTCCGTCACCAATGGCCAAGCTAATTCTACGGGTGCAGATTTCGTATGCAGGTGTTTCAGAGTGCTGAGGAAGTGTTAAACTGTAACAAATTAACCAATGTACGCTGCTGCCATTCCGCCACCAATGGCTAAGCTAATTCTACGGGTGCAGATTTCGTATGCAGGTGTTTCAGAGTGCTGAGGAAGTGTTAAACTGTAACAAATTAACCAATGTACGCTGCTACCATTCCGTCACCAATGGCCAAGCTAATTCTACGGGTGCAGATTTCGTATGCAGGTGTTTCACAGTGCTGAGGAAGTGTTAAACTGTAACAAATTAACCAATGTACGCTGCTACCATTCCGTCACCGATGGCCAAGCTAATTCTACGGGTGCAGTTTTCGTATGCAGGTGTTTCACAGTGCTGAGGAAGTGGTTAACTGTAACGAATTATCCAATGTACGTGGCTGCCATTCCGTCACCAATGGCTACGCTAATTCTACGGGTGCAGATTTCGTATGCAGGTGTTTCACAGTGCTGAGGAAGTGGTTAACTGTAACGAATTAACCAATGTACGTGGCTGCCATTCCGTCACCAATGGCCACGCTAATTTTACGGGTGAAGATTTCGTATGCAGGTGTTTCACAGTGCTGAGGAAGTGGTTAACTGTAACGAATTAACCGATGTACGTGGCTGCCATTCCGTTACCAATGGCCACGCTAATTCTACGGGTGCAGATTTCGTATGCAGGTGTTTCACAGTGCTGAGGAAGTGGTTAACTGTAACGAATTAAATAATGTACGTGGCTGCCATTCCGTCATCAATGGGCACGATAATTCTACGAGTGCAGATTTCGTATGCAGGTGTTTCACAGTGCTGAGGAAGTGGTTAACTGTAACGAATTAACCGATGTACGTGGCTACCATTCCGTCACCAATGGGCACGATAATTCTACGAGTGCAGATTTCGTATGCAGGTGTTTCACAGTGCTGAGGAAGTGGTTAACTGTAACGAATTAACCGATGTACGTGGCTACCATTCCGTCACCAATGGCCACGCTAATTCTACGGGTGCAGATTTCGTATGCAGGTGTTTCACAGTGCTGAGGAAGTGGTTAACTGTAACGAATTAACCGATGTACGTGGCTGCCATTCCGTCATCAATGGGCACGATAATTCTACGAGTGCAGATTTCGTATGCAGGTGTTTCACAGTGCTGAGGAAGTGGTTAACTGTAACGAATTAACCGATGTACGTGGCTACCATTCCGTCATCAATAGTCATGTAACTCTACATGACGTCACTAAATGTTACTTTTTGGTAGATTATTACTAATTTCTTTCCGGAGGATTGTTTATTTAAACCTTCGGTTCTATGAGGTTATAAAATTGGCGATGCTTGTCCCCAAGGTAGGAATGTCATAGAAATCTGTAACTTACAAAGTTCTCCCTTTAATAAAATTATAAATCATAACGTACAAAACGTATTGTCGGTTATTCATAATAATAATATATCTGAAAGTATCACTGGACGTCCATTAAGGTCAAGATTTCGCCACCGGCGTCGCTAGAATCAGTCAAATATGAATTACAATTTTTAGAAAGTACTAGCCAATAAATTCCTGTAACAATGTTTAAAATAAAACGAGGTCTATTTTGGCTGGGCGTGACTGTACATTTCGTCCGATCAGTAAAAGATGATCCACAGTCGCCCCGTGATGATTCCGCCGATTATTTAGACAAGGAATGATGGGCGCGCTGAACCCGCCATTAAATCGATGCTGCCGGCATTTCTAATTACAATTTCATACATTTTAATCAACATCATGATTATTCAAGAGACCGAGAGCTGATTGGTGCTTATTATCAGTCTCGGGTTTTATTGGCTTTTTGAGCATAAACATGTTCCTCCTGAGTAAGATTTCATTCCCGAAGCGTCGTAAACGCTAAATGGACTCATTGCTTCTCGGCTGGCTCGTAAAACGTACCAACTCGACCTTATGGATTCTCGTGTTTACCCGCTCGTATATTGTAGCTCGGGACTAGCTCGTCTTTGAACTTTAATTTATAAACTTTTTTCATCTTGTTAGAATTTTTCGTTAGATTCCTAAATCTATAGCAGACCAAATTTCATGAGCAAAACGTTTTTCTTTCAATATACTTATATCTTATTAAGTTTGGTAAACAGTTTCACTCTTACAGAGACCAGCTACTACAATATCTTTAAGCTATTACTGGCAACGTACGGTAAGGCAATAATGGTAAAGTTGCAAGATATCCACTGTCCTCGCATATCCTAGCCAGTTATTAGACTATCTTTCCTGGTTTCGTAAATTTGCATCTTGAAGATATTGGATGACACTGTCCATAATAAATAACAACCTTTTAATAATTTAAAAAAAAATTAATTGCGTAACTTTGTTTATATTACCACCAAGTTCGGTAACGTCTTTTTATATTACCGCTAAACCAGCAAATGGTTCCGAGTGTAAACGGTTATAATCGTCACCTCGAGAGACCGCGACTTATCAATGGGCTGATGCTAAACAGCCGATAGGGTTCCTGCATAATCTGTCGCGGGATATTTCCTGGCAGGGTTTCTTTTTGCCAGGTTTTTTCATCCCGCTCTTAGCACTTACCGTACTGTTTCATTTCACTATCTCCTGATTCTCTATGGAAAGAGCTTATGAGCTTGGTATATGGGTAATCATTCCCGTCTCCTTCACTCGCGGTAGGGATACTAACTGCATGCGCATATGAAACGGAGGTAGCTCGCTAGAGGTTGGCAGCCACGGATGGGCGGGTGTTGGGGGCCCAGACCTCGTTAAAAAAAGCTAAACAGTCGTTTTGCGCGAATCGTGTACGGTTCGGTACCGTATTAAAAAGTTTTACAAATAGCAAGCTAGGAAAAAGAGTCTTATAGAGAGAGTCGTCGAGAGAGGACTTCCACGCGTTCCTGGTGACTGAGGGGGAACATTCCTGGGCATGCCGTCTTCCCCAGGGAGCCAGTAACTTGTAGTCCTAATGACGACTTACAAAAGGTAATCGATTAATTTAATATTTCCTTCATATGTATTAGAATAAAATTTATTTGAACGCATTGTCCAAGGCCCGTGTAGGATTATTTGTGTTAATTAGTTGTTCTACACGCTATTTCGAATTTAACAATAATGATATCCCTTTTTATTTAAACCTTCCGACTGCAGTGTGATTTCAATTGTTGTATTGTGTCGTCACGTCTGATCACCTTCTTGAAGTTGAGAACACGAGAATATATTCATTAGCCTTAACATGACAGCTGAGAACAATACCAAAGCTGTCCCTCACGAGCTTTGGTATGAGAACTCAAATAAAAAGCTAGAAAATGGTCTGGTGTCGCGATAGAATTTGGAAAAATGAGTGAAAACAATCGATAGTCGTAATAACGCTCGAGTGTAGCTGTAAAGAAAAAGAGTCACTACCAAATACTACAGGCTTCCTTCTTGCATTCTTTTCTTTTATTACATAATATCTTTTTTTTACCTTACTTCTTGTATAATTTACGGGTGTTTTCTTATAGTAGTGCTCATACAGGTTCTTAAGGTTTAAAAGCATGAAATATATTCTGTTCACCTTGTTGTTTCATCAGTTACATACTATCTTCTTTATGCACCGTTGTTTAATTCACTGTATTCTCTCCGTCTTTTTACCTTGTTATGTTAACAGTAAGGTTTACATATTATTAGGAGCTATTTTGTTCTTTCTTCTTGCACTGTTTTTCATTTCACTCTCACTCTCTTTATATCTCATTATTTTAACAGTTACATACTATCTTCTTTTTGCACTCTTCTTTAATTTACTGGATTTTCTTTGTCTTTTTACCTCGTTATTTTAACAGTTCTACATATTATTAGGAGCTATTTTGTTCTTTCTTCTTGCACTGTTCTTCATTTCACTCTCACTCTCTTTATATCTCATTATTTTAACAGTTACATACTATCTTCTTTTTGCACTCTTCTTTAATTTACTGGATTTTCTTTGTCTTTTTACCTCGTTATTTTAACAGTTCTACATATTATTAGGAGCTATTTTGTTCTTTCTTCTTGCACTGTTTTTCATTTCACTCTCACTCTCTTTATACCTCATTATTTTAACAGTTACATACTATCTTCTTTTTGCACTCTTCTTTAATTTACTGGATTTTCTTTGTCTTTTTACCTCGTTATTTTAACAGTTCTACATATTATCAGGAGCTACTTTGTTCCTTTTTCTTGCACTGTTCTTCATTTCACTCTCACTCTCTTTATACCTCATTATTTTAACAGTTACATATTATCAGTAAACCCTTTACAATATCAAGAGCACAGTGGTACAGTATATTAAAATATAGGCTAAATATTGGCCAAACCCCTAATACCACAAAAAGAAATAGAAAATAAATAATATTAAAACTTACCTAAGGGAGTTTTCCAATATTTTTATTGTAGTAGATTCTTTGTTCCTTTATTTTGCACTGTTCTTCAATTCACTAGATTCCTCAATTAAATCCTTCACTAAATTCAATTCAGAACTAATATCTTGTTTTGCTACTTTCTTCCAATTACAAAAAAAAAACGTCCCAAGGTAGGTGGATATAATTTAATTATAAAATGTGTTTACGATTTAAAGGTTTCAGTCGTGTGTGTAATAACACCACACTTGTAGCTAATGACCTAATGACTTTGGAAAAATTTTATTTTAACCAATCAGATCCGTGACGAGTCATTAAGTTTACAAGCGAGGTTTTACGCGTGACGCACGCATGTCTAGCGACGTTTTATAAAAAAACTGCCTTTGTCCACATTCCTCTCTCGCCACGCCCCATTCCCGGCGATTAATCTGCATAAAATACCGATCGAGGCGTTTAAACAGAACTCCTTAAAGACAACCATAGTGCCTCCTAAAAACTTGACGCAACGGCTTTCCAATCATAAAGACCCCGGCAATTATCAAGCTATGCATAATGCATACCATTCGGGCGTCGCTTTCTTTTGTAATTATTTACAAATGCAGAATCCCCCTCATGAAAGGCTGCCTGACCGATGGTGTTTTCTCAGAGCTCAATGGCTTTTAATTACCATTAAATTACGTTTGGTAAGCAAATGGTAAGAGTGGAATGGCTTGAAAGGACAACACGTTCGTTTCCTCGTTTTCAGAATCCGTATAAAACAAAAGTGAGTAATACTGTTTAGAAAATAAACAGTAACGTTTTGGGCAGAGTGCTGCTCAAAAATTGGTTATATTATTATTAATATTTTATAAGAGGGAAAAGAGGGATAAACAGGAGGTGTTTGAAATATTTTTGCGCTTTAAAGGGGGAAAATCTTCAGCCCTAATACTATTACTGGGTAGTGCGTGGAAGGAATTTGGTAGCTCGGGAACATGAAACCCTCATGGTCTAAATCCAAGTAGGGGTCTGGAGGGTCTGTAGCGGTCCCATAGCTGGGTTTCGAGGAGTAGGATAGCGGGTCCGCAATAATTTAGGGCTTCGGGAGCTAGTTGTCAAAAATAGTACTACGAGATCAAACACGCATCCCGCGGGGGTTTTGTTTCCCGGTACACGAGTCGGAGAAATATTTAATGGGGGCAATGGTGTCATATGCTAGGGTATTCGTATCTTTCTACATTCTGTATTTTCGGGAGGAGGATTAAAGTCGAGAGGCTAGGCTCCTCCCACTCTTTTCTTTCCGTTTCTTCTTATTCTTTCAATTCACTGTACGCAGATCAGCAAACTGTAGTTAATACAGTCTAAGGGTCCGGCCCTTTGGTAAGGCCAACGTAGAGTGGATAAGGGTATACCTAGACCGAAGTAATCAGACGGGATATAGAGTAACGGAAAGCTGACCTTTTAGAAGGTTCTACTGATGAAGAATATTGCTGGAAAATGTCTGTGCCTGGTTGGAGTTAGTCTCATCCCACAGGCCTTATATAAAGTTCGCAATACATTTGCATACTGGTAACTATGTAAGGGTCGTGGCGCCAAGCCTCCTCGTCATGCCACCAGGCCTGACGTTAATCTCCCGAGCGGGAGTCACAAGTTTGAGGTTAGATTCTTGGTGGTAGTGGTTTCATGTGCTAGACTAAAGATACTTTCACATGAAGGATCTATGTTTGTGTGCTTTGACAAGGAGGTAGAGTCGTCATATTGTTTGTGTGCTTTGACAAGGGGGTAGAATAGTCACATTGTTTGTGTGCTTTGACAAGGAGGTAGAGTCGTCACATTGTTTGTGTGCTTTGACAAGGAGGTAGAATAGTCACATTGTTTGTGTGCTTTGACAAGGAGGTAGAATAGTCGCATTGTTTGTGTGCTTTGACAAGGAGGTAGAGTCGTCACATTATTGTGTGCTTTGACAAGGAGGTAGAATAGCCACATTGTTTGTGTGCTTTGACAAGGAGGTAGAATAGTCACATTGTTTGTGTGCTTTGACAAGGAGGTAGAATAGTCACATTGTTTGTGTGCTTTGACAAGGAGGTAGAATAGTCACATTGTTTGTGTGCTTTGACAAGAAGGTAGAATAGTCACATTGTTTGTGTGCTTTGACAAGGAGGTAGAATAGTCACATTGTTTGTGTGCTTTGACAAGAAGGTAGAATAGTCACATTGTTTGTGTGCTTTGACAAGGAGGTAGAATAGTCACATTGTTTGTGTGCTTTGGCAAGGAGGTAGAGTCGTTACATTGTTTGTGTGCTTTGACAAGGAGGTAGAATAGTCCATTGTTTGTGTGCTTTGACAAGGAGGTAGAATAGTCACATTGTTTGTGTGCTTTGACAAGAAGGTAGAATAGTCACATTGTTTGTGTGCTTTGACAAGGAGGTAGAATAGTCACATTGTTTGTGTGCTTTGACAAGGAGGTAGAATAGTCACATTGTTTGTGTGCTTTGACAAGGAGGTAGAATAGTCACATTGTTTGTGTGCTTTGACAAGGAGGTAGAATAGTCACATTGTTTGTGTGCTTTGACAAGGAGGTAGCGGAAGATAAGTACTCCAGTCCCCATTCTTCTGTTTTCACCATCTTTGTTACTCTTCTACACTTTTCCACAACTAACTGTCGGATATACTTAATACGGAACAAGCACCTATCTGTATATATTTAGAAAAAATTTTAAAAACTTTAAAAAAATAGCCAATAGACGTGTAGTTTATTCCTTACCTAGGTAGTGGACATGTGTCGCCACAAGAATTTTATCACTCACCAAAAGGTCTCCTCACTGAGTAAAGTAGAAAGACAGAAGAGTATTAGGCTCTATAGCTTAGCAGCTCTTTACTCATAAAGAAAACGTGGCAAACCTTAGATGTATGCAAGTATTTAATTCACGTAGTATCTAGATTAGGAACTAAAAGATTATTTAAACAGCTTACTAAAGCGATTTTCTATTTAGGTTCCTATGATAGGCACTTGTCAATTAAAAATAGTTAATCCTGATGCTGCATCAGTCAATGATGATTTGGATGCATCAGAGTTAACACTAGTAATAAATACACAAAAACCTCTTAACCACAAACTTTCTTTATTTTACCCTTATGTACATTTCAGTTACAAAGTAACCATCCTCAGAGGGATAACTTACAAAGACGGTCTTTGTATGTTATCCCTGTGAGGATGGTTACTTTGTAACTGAAATGTACTTAAGGGTAAAATAAAGAAAGTTTGTGGTTAAGAGGTTTTTGTGTATTTATTATTAAAATTCAACCACAGTATATTCCTAATAAATAGTAAGAGTTAAGACTACAATACTCCCTCGCATTGTCATACTGTATATTATTTTTAGACTAGCAAAGAATAATACTCCAGATGTGCTGAGCGCAATCGTTCACTCGTCCACTAGACTTTAATTCTCTATACAGCTGATTTCCATAGCGACACAAATATGAATTAACATAGGTGTCAGAAATTGTGATGTTTTCGCAAAGCACGTAGGCGCTATGTATTTGCATTCAGTAACGTCGTGTACGCAAAAGTATTGTACGACTGTCGTGCGTTCATTATTGCGCACGTAGTGTATGAATTATGTAACACATTCCTGAGAAGGGAATAGATAGGCACAAAGCTGATCTAAAAATATGTTACTAAAACGCGGTAATGATTCTCGTCAAACACTAAATGTTCTTTTCTTGAGTATTTCACTCGCGTAAGCTGCCTAGAATATGCTCAAAAATAAAATTTTATATTTGTAAGATTGTAAAGATTAGTTACTGGCAAATGTTAAATATAGGGTTGCTCTTTTTGACGCTTTGTAAAGAGGAATGCTTCCGGGCGTGGTGGAACATTTCTAGATAGGTCTACATAGCTGATGACAGGATGTTTGCAGTGAAAGGTTTTTGACGCATTGTAAAGAGGAATGTTTCCGGGCGTGGTGGAACATTTCTAGATAGGTCTACATAGCTGATGACAGGATGTTTGCAGTGAAAGGTTTTTGACGCATTGTAAAGAGGAATGTTTCCGGGCGTGGTGGAACATTTCTAGATAGGTCTACATAGCTGATGACAGGATGTTTGCAGTGAAAGGTTTTGACGCATTGTAAAGAGGAATGCTTCCGGGCGTGGTGGAACATTTCTAGATAGGTCTACATAGCTGATGACAGGATGTTTGCAGTGAAAGGTTTTTGACGCATTGTAAAGAGGAATGTTTCCGGGCGTGGTGGAACATTTCTAGATAGGTCTACATAGCTGATGACAGGATGTTTGCAGTGAAAGGTTTTGACGCTTTGTAAAGAGGAATGTTTCCGGGCGTGGTGGAACATTTCTAGATAGCTGATGACAGGATGTTTGCAGTGAAAGGTTTTTGACGCATTGTAAAGAGGAATGCTTCCGGGCGTGGTGGAACATTTCTAGATAGGTCTACATAGCTGATGACAGGATGTTTGCAGTGAAAGGTTTTTGACGCATTGTAAAGAGGAATGTTTCCGGGCGTGGTGGAACATTTCTAGATAGGTCTACATAGCTGATGACAGGATGTGTTGCAGTGAAAGGTTTTTGACGCTTTGTAAAGAGGAATGCTTCCGGGCGTGGTGGAACATTTCTAGATAGGTCTACATAGCTGATGACAGGATGTTTGCAGTGAAAGGTTTTGACGCTTTGTAAAGAGGAATGTTTCCGGGCGTGGTGGAACATTTCTAGATAGCTGATGACAGGATGTTTGCAGTGAAAGGTTTTTCTAGATAGCTGATGACAGGATGTTTGCAGTGAAAGGTTTTCATGAAAGGCCCACTTTCGATTAATACTATTTCTTCATAGACTTTTCACTATATATCTCTTAGAAACCTCTCTCTATCTTTCACAATCGCTAAAGACAGGATGGTAAGGTCGTCAGTAAAGGGTTTATATAAAAGGTCCAAGTTCGCTCTAGGGCCTTTCCTCAAACTTTTGTTAAAGATAATTTAACATTTCTAGGATGTTTTCAAAGAATATTTTTTTTTTAATGAAAAGTATTTTATCAGTAATTTTAAACATTCATCAGGTCACTCAGCAAAACAATCTTTTCGTGATAAAGTCTACAACCAAAAGAGAGAATAGTCTAAACCATCGGTTTTGAAACTGTGGGGGGGGAGACCAGTTGGAAAATAATAAGATAAATTCTCATTTAGTTGAAATTTAGGTACACAATTTATCATTTACAGCTTAGATTTTTTCACACAGGCAATCTTATTGACCAGGATGTTCAAAAGAGGTTATGCAAATTTTGTTAAACTTTAAACTTAACTAACATAACAGCTTGAAAAGAAACATAGTACAAAATGATCGCGAAACGAACGTTGGGCGTTCAATGTGGCAACAGCGCCACAATTCTTCATTTTGGAAAAAAACATTCAAAAGTGTTATCACAATCATCTCTTCGATTATACTTGGCTTTTACAAGCACCTACTTGTGCGAAGCAATAATTTCAGCACTTGTTGCAATAAAAACAAAATATAGGAACATAATTGATGTTGCTAATGACTTGCGTTGTGCCTTTACTAGAAAACCTCAAATAGGTATAGTAGTGAAAAATGTTAAGCTCCTCCTCCTCACTAACAGGTTTTCCTCTTATTAGTTAGAATTTGCCTTGGGAATTAAAACTTGAGATGTTATATCATTTTTCTTGTGAAAGTATGTATAAATAAATAAATTGTTTTTAATATTTATATATATATATATATATATATATATATATATATATATATATATATACATACACGTTGAAAGCAATTTATTATTTAATATATAGGCCCTATATATATATATATATATATATATATATATATATATATATATATATATATATATATATATATATATATATATATATATTCATATGTCCATACCACTTATTTAGGGGGGATAGCGTAAAGGGGAGGGCGCTTGGGAGGCTTTTATTTCAAGAAGAGACTGGAGCCGTACCACTCCAATCTAGAGCTTCACGACAATCTTTAAAATTCACAATCTGTGAGCCGGAAGTAAATGACAACACTCCAGTGAATGGTAATTTTTTTATATGTTTACAGTTGTATTATCGCATGTCAAACTGCATGACATATCGATACCGGCGTATTAAATAATGCAGTGACACAATCAACAGAAAGTTCTTGAAAACACATCGGCTCTGTGTGGGTGAGCGCCTGTCGAGAAGTTTCTAGAAACACTATTAAAATTATCACAATTTAAATGCTAAGGTTATATCTATGCGTTGCAATATTTCTTAGAGTTTCTAACTGGTTCTTGAAGTATTTCAGGTTATATAAGTTTGCATAAAAGTATAATTCAAAGAAACATCAAAACGCCATTTGATCTTTGTCTTTAGCAACGAAGTAAAAGCTATGAATATTATTCTTGTTAATAATCAAAAGAGGATCTGCTTGATCGAGACTGTTATTCTAGAACAAATATTTCTTCGTAAAAGACGCCACCCTGGAGGTATCTTAGTATTTGGTTAAACACTTCTCCCGTGATGAGTTACCCTGAGAAAGATCTTCTCGCTCACTAAATCATTAAAATAGCCACATCCTTGCAAAATATTAGTGATCTATATTGTAAGAATTTGATTTTTAAATACAACATTTCTTACAGAATTATATTTTCATTGTTTAAAATATATATCAGGAAACTGAGACAAAATAACTGCTATCAGTACCTGTAAGTTTTATCGTTCAAACATCTTGAAGTCAGGGGCGTAGCCCCAGAATTAGCAGTATCGGGGTCTTATCATTAGATAGTAAGCACACTATGGAATACTTTTAGAGGAGCGGGGGTCGCATGAGAAAAATTAGAAAAGGAAACTCTTAGACGTAATATTTTAACCTAATCTGGGACTAACAATTTAGGAAAATTAACTTGGTATAGAGCCAGAAAGCTTCGTTCTATATAGAGTTAGGTAGGCCTGTCTATTCTCACCTAGTAAAACACGAAAACTGTAGGACATAATTGTGATTTTATTGAAACATAATTGAAATACTTTTAAGGCCTAAATTACGTAATAATCCTTTAGTTTATTAGTAATATTAATGTTTAAAATTAGGGCGTATTTTGCGTAATAAATTTATGTTTATTATTTTAATTGCCTTGATAACCAGCGTCGCTCCGCCACCACTACACCCTGGCTTGAAGTTCCCCAAATCCATGCGCGATGTTACGCTTCGGTTAGTGTGAATTATTTTTTATATCTCAACTTATACTTTATACAATAAAAATATTAGCAAAAACCATTATAATACAAAAAAATTAATTATTATAAGAAGTTACCTAAGATAAATTTCGTTACACTTATGTAGCTATATTTAAATATCATCATCAGAGGGTCCTATTACAAAATTGCAATAATTTACAGGTTTAGTCTAGTTTGTAAATTATTGTATTCTAGTATCTATTTTTGTAGTAGGGGCCCTCTGATGATAATGGCATGGTCATCGAAATGTACATAAGGGTTCAATATTAGTAAACATGTAATATTATTTATTTTTGTCGTAATTATGTTTTTGCTATTATTTTTATTGTAATATATTTTTATTGTACCACTGTAATCTTGATATTTTATTGAATCTTATACTTTCTATTTAAGCAGCAAAATCAATTCTAAGATAAATAACATTCTGCGTTTGTGTAATAGTGTTTTTGCTAATTGTAATTTGTAGATTTAGAATTTAAAGAAATAAATTTTAATTTACAACTGTAAATTTTATGTCGGTCAGCTAAATGTCTACCGCTAGTAACTTAGACTCTGAATATATCTGACTCAATATACAGATAAGTAAACCCTCGTACAAAGTCTACGAGTTTGTATATACAAGGATTTCAGGTTGCCGCTTCATATGAATCGAAAGCCTATTCCACTATACGTTTATTTTGAATAAACTATATTTTGAATTTCTGTTTCTTCATATTTATTTTTATCATAACGTTTTTTTTCAAATTACATTGCAATTACGTTACCATTTACACTTTACGTTAAAAGTGTTCAAAAAGTGTCTCTGGAGTAAAATAAAAGAGTTGTGGCTCGGGTTACCTGACGCAACTGTTGCGAGAATCTTACTATCCATCATGTGATACCATGGATCCAACCTCAAACTCGTGACTCGTACCCGGGACCTTAGAGTCAGGCCCGAAACGAGAGTCTTGGTGGCACGACCCTTAGACGAGACATTGCAGCAACCAGACTCTTCAGGGTCGACCGCTTTTCTAGAATTACCCAGGAGAGGTTGAGCCAGGGTTTCCGTACATTCAATACCACGTTTGATTGGTTAAGCCCATGTAGTGCAACAGAACCATTATCTTGGTTGGCCTATGGACATAAGGATCAGACTAGGGATTTGTTCTTAGGCGAGCATATAACCTCAAACCGTTACATGTTTAGAGATATTTTTAATTAGACAGAAAATGTTTTCAGGAATAGCATTAACGTAACAAACCACATCAACCAGTGTTTATCTAAACAGACTCTATAGGTTTGATTGAAAAAGAGGAAATGTTTCAGGACTATCATAAGCTTAACAACGCACATCGACCAGTGAACATCTGAAGACCTTATAGGTTGGATTGAAAAAAAAGAATGTTTTCAGGACTAACATTAGCGTAACAACGCACATCAACCAATGTATATCTGAACAGACTTAGGCTGGATTCTCGCCAGTAGCGTTCCAACGCGACAGTCTGAATATCACTGGAATTCGATAACTATTCATAAGTCTCACGTATGCAAATGGCCGCCTTGGATTTATCCCATCATTTAGTGACGTCATATGGCAAACAATATCCTGTGATTGCCGCATTCACCGCCATTGTTCCTCTCTCATTATTTGTAAGTCGCATTTTCAGAGCGTCTTTGATGTCGTCTAATATTATAATGATGTGTTATTTTTCTTAATGAATGTTTAATTTGTGCCGATGCCAGGCCTTCAACGGAGATTAGTTGCCGTTCTTTGTGAGAGAGTATAGGACACGGCTGTTTCCCGACTGCTCTTGTATAATATATATATATATAGGTATATATGTTCAGAACGTAATACATTTATGAAAAATATTTCAAAATTTTAATGTTAATTTGTACAATCCCAGCAATTTGTTTAAAAATTTTAGAACTGTTGCTTCAAGCGTTGACTACAAACGTGTGTGTGTGTGTGTGTGTGTGTGTGTGTGTGTGTGTGTGTGTGTGTGTGTGTGTGTGTGTGTGTGTGTGTGTGTGTGTGTGTGTGTGTGTGTGTGTGTGTGTGTGTGTGTGTGTGTGTGTGTGTGTGTGTGTGTGTGTGTGTGTGTGTGTGTGTGTGTGTGTGTGTGTGTGTGTGTGTGCGTGTGCGTGCGTGCATGCGAGTGTGCCTGTTTGCATTTGACTAGGAAATTAACACATTTAAAATGTTTAGAAAATTATGAGTTGTACTAAAATCACCGTTGTTGATATTACAGCTATTGATTTCTTCAGAAGAGTTATTCAACTGATATAATTCTTTTCCATAGTAAAGATCTAGATCATCTTATGACAGCTTAGTTCTGCAAAATGGAGTTTCTTTAATTTATCACATAACAAATGTGTAATGCTGTACTGAGGTTTTACCAACGTGCCACGATTCTAATTGTATTAATTTTACATTTAACGACTAATCACGTTTATTAAGGAGGAACACGTTTCCTTGTTCGACAGGCAAGGAAATGACAAAGAAAAAAATTGTGTATAACTTGTGTTACTCAACCACTCAAGAAATGTTTGATCGGTTAATCTCAAATTTCGCAAGGTCACAGCTGATGGTTGTGGTTAACACGAGGCCTATTAGTCATTCACTGTCTGTACTTCCTTCCTGTAATGTCAAAAGAAATGTATGCAAGTGCAACTACACCACTGTAGTTATATTGCATATCCTGCTCCTTAAGTGGTTTTTTTCTGAACGCGAAAAATTAAAAACCTCTAAAGAAAATAGCAGTTGAAAATTATTGAATTACTTTATTTATTGATTCTACAATATTTTTAAGGATATAATTTTTAAATAGTTTTTAATGAGTTAAATTATCTCGAAACATAAATCCAGGTCCTTTTACAAAGCTTGAGCAAAATTAGTGTTGCTTCAAGTTTAGCTAAGGAAAAAATAATACTCTTACGTTCGCCTCTATTATTAAATTCCTTCTATTAGCTGACACTCTCCTGAGACATCTTCTACAAATTTTCAATCGTTAATAAAATAGGTTTTTATTCATCCAATCAAGTTCAAATACACATTTTTAACCTATAGTGAATGGCAATTGATGTTAATAAAGTTTTTCCAAATATTTATTCAATAAATAAATTATAGTAATAATTTAGGGGTATATCCGGATTCGATCTGTGAATCATCATGTTCAAAGTGTAGCTCTTTGGCACTGCGCCAATTTTCAAATACCTAGAAATTTATTTCACAAGCCGTATATGAATCCCCCCCCCCCATCTGGTTGTCATCAAAACTTCAATTGTTAAACCTTAAATTGTTACCATGGACAAAATATTAACAGTTCTCTAGGATTGAAAATTAATAAAATGAACAAAAAAACTGGAAATAAGCAAACAATTATAAAATTTTTCTTTCTTGACCTCAGTAGGAATTCACCTAAAAACGTTTTTATATATCACTTGTTTTGGTTGCATGAAATAATACATTAGCGTTCTTTGTCACTGTCTTTTCCTTGTTGTTCTGCGTTTATATTCCTTTTAGATATTATATAATTCATAAAGGTAATACGTGAAATATTGACGTTTAATAGGAATATTTCTTTGCTGTTATATCTGTGGGGTTTTTATACTTAAAGAGGTACACATGTTCAGTTTGTAGGAGACAGATGTTTTGTGTTTATCTAAACCTTTCAAAACCTTCATCTAGAAATACATTCACGCACCAGAGAGAAATATGCCGTTATAATGGATCTTATGAAATAAAATTCCAAGATCTAAACTGCATTGCAAGAAGAGAAGTACATTTTCAATTAGTGTCTCGCCTTACTTGATCCAGTTCTTTCCAAGTTCAAGCGAAGTGGAGTGTACCGCAAACAATGACAACAAATCTTCTAATAATTTCCCTGTCATCCGTTAGTTATTATTGTCCAACGGGTAATTACAAACCGAAATTATAAAACAAGAAGCAATAAATACGGCCGGAACCAAATGAACCTTAGTTACGCCAATGTGGAACGAAAACGCATTTCAATCGGATATTTCGTGTCCGATTTTATTGGCCGATGATTCGCTTTTTATTGGCGGGCCCAAATTTTACGACTCATATTTTATAATGATTCCAAATCAAGGAACGGAATAATAGCCACGGGAATTTCAATTAAATTTTGAAAAGCAGTAATATCAAATGATTTACAGTAACAATAACCCGGTGGTTTAAGCGATACCACGGCAAAGATTTTATGTATGATGTCAGTTAATTTAGAGTGGAAATTTTAATGCCGTTGAATTCGAAGTAGGGAGCAGTTGACGGACATTCATTATGGACTTGATTTGAAACATGGTAATTGCTTTGAACTTACAGTGTGATTTTAAGCGTAAGAAATATGATTTTAATTTGAACATCCTGCTTTAAAAGAGGGAAGAAAAGGAAATTGGAAAAAGCTTTACTACTAGAAGCTCCTTAAAACAAATATCTCTGAAACACTTTATGAAGATATGCAATTGATGACGTCAGGCCGTGAGGGCTAGGGGAAGCAGCTATATCAAAATCTGCGTAATGTAAAACGTAAAGAAAAACTTTAGAATATTATATTTTTGATACTTATGAAAAATCCTTTGAAGACATTTACAGGGCTTAAACGACTGAAGGAATCTGGTAGGATTAATACAAAACTTAAGGTAGCTTTCTCGTGGAGTTTGAACTGTTTTATAAACAAAAACTTTTTTAAGTTTAAATGTTATTGGAAAACGTTCGATGTATTGCACAAGACTAGACGCATTTATTGTCCACCGACGTTTCAATCATATTAAGGTGTTCAGGAATTTGTAGTATAATAGTATAAACGTAAGTTACTGTATTACGAGTTGCAACAACACGCTTGGCTTGATTATCGAACTCAAAATATGTGATACATTTCATAGCCTTCAAGAGGATGATAGGGTTATTTTTCCCTTAATACGATACAAATGCAGGCAAAAGAAAATAATGCACACTAATGTATTGGAATTCGTTAGATGCTTTTCTTCAGTACATTTGAAGATAGATCGATTCCTTTCTTTTCACGTGATCATATTTTCTGACGTTCGTTTCAACCGTCAAGGACTATTTTCTGACGTTCGTTTCAACGTCAAGGACTATTTTCTGACGTTCGTTTCACCCACCAAGGACTATTTTCTGACGTCCGTTTCACCCACCAAGGACTATTTTATGACGTTCGTTTCACCTGCCAAGGACTATTTCCTAACGTTCGTTTCACCCACCAAGGACTATTTTCTTACGATCTTTTCACCCGCCAATGACTACTTTCTGACGTTCGTTTCACCTGCCAAGGACTATTTTCTGACGTCTGTTTCACCCGCCAAGGACTATTTTCTGAGGTTCGTTTCACCCGCCAAGGACTATTTTCTGACGCTCGTTTCACCTGCCAAGGACTATTTTCTGACGTTCGTTTCAACCGCCAAAGACTATTTTCTGACGGTCGTTTCACCCGCCAAGGACTATTTTCGTTTCACCCGCCATTGTCTACGTTCTAACATTCGTTTCACCCGCCAATAACTACTTTCTGACATTCGTTTCACCCGCCAAGGACTATTTTCTGACGGCTATTTCACCCCGCCAAGGACTATTTTCTGACGTTCGTTTCACCCGCCAATGACTACTTTCTGACGTTCGTTTCACCCGCCAATGACTACTTTCTGACGTTCGTTTCACCCGCCAAGGACTATATTCTGACGTTCCTTTCACCCGTCAATGACTACTTTCTGACATTCGTTTCACCCACCAAGGACTATTTTCTGACGGCCATTTCACCCCGCCAAGGACTATTTTCTGACGTTCGTTTCACCCGCCAATGACTACTTTCTGACGTTCGTTTCACCCGCCAATGACTACTTTCTGACGTTCGTTTCACCCGCCAATGACTACTTTCTGACGTTCGTTTCACCCACCAAGGACTATTTTCTGACGGCCATTTCACCCCGCCAAGGACTATTTTCTGACGTTCGTTTCACCCGCCAATGACTACTTTCTGACATTCGTTTCACCCACCAAGGACTATTTTCTGACGGCCATTTCACCCCGCCAAGGACTATTTTCTGACGTTCGTTTCACCCGCCAATGACTACTTTCTGACGTTCGTTTCACCCGCCAATGACTACTTTCTGACGTTCGTTTCACCCGCCAATGACTACTTTCTGACGTTCGTTTCACCCACCAAGGACTATATTCTGACGTTCCTTTCACCCGTCAATGACTACTTTCTGACATTCGTTTCACCCACCAAGGACTATTTTCTGACGGCCATTTCACCCCGCCAAGGACTATTTTCAGACGGTCGTTTCAACCATCAAGGACTATTTTCTGACGGTCGTTTCACCAATCAAGGACTATTTTCTGACGTTCATTTCACCCCAAGGACTATTTTCTGACATTCGTTTCACCCGCCAAGTAATATTTTCTGATGCTGTTACATCCCGTCATGTTTCTATATTAACCTACACCATCATGTTAGTCTCCAATCCTTAGGACAAATTCTCACGATAATTTATCCTAAATAGTAAGGATTTTTGTTATATTATTTAATTTTTTTATTTTACAGTAATTATGAATGAACAATTATGTGTTTTTTCCTATTTATTCTACGATAATTACTTTCGTTTAGCTTCAGTTGCACTTATTTTCACTCTTATTGGAATTTCACCTCACCGTACTTTGACGGAGTATGCGTTCTGTCATTTATTAAAAACTACGTTAACTTTGCCAACTCCAGAAACAAATTACAGAATTTTATTTAATATGGACTGTTAGTCGTTCGGATTTTATAGGAGAGCCCATACGTAAGGCCACCCCATAAAGCCATAGTGTGGACGTCATGAACACAGTTCGCACTGTTGTTGGGTTCACCTCGTCAATGCTAGATGAGATTCTAGCGAAACGTCGAAACTGCGATTTTATGCACTGCAGAATGAACGGATCTACTCCAGATATGAATTATTCATCGTGTGTGTGTGTGTGTGTACTTAAATATTTCCTGTAATATTGCTCAGTTTAAATTAAAACACCAAATAAATTAGGCATTTCTTATACTAATTCCCCTTTGCTCAGTAGAAAGCTACAATGCTGAAACAACGAGTGTAATCAACCGGTCAGAGGTTTTGCTAGAGATATTGATGTTTAAGCAAAGTCTGTAAGATTGCTTTAGTAACACCATCGAACTGAACTAACAAAGGCGCACATTAGGTTCTTTTCATTAACAATAGTAATACATTCCAAAAACATTTAAAACTTGTACTTTTATTATTGAAAACGTTTAAAGTTAAACTTTATCGTTTTGCAGATAAATTTAAATCTTTCACGTTTGTATAAAATGCAAATTTTGCAGACGATTCACTTATGCATGCAAGCTGTCAACCAACTCGTATTCCCACCTCGCCGCAATGGTTATTTGTAAATCTAATTTTTTTTTTTTTTCAAAATAATTCAGCTAAAGCCGATGTGATTTACCGACCGCTAGAGTCACATAATGAGATGGGTCCATGTGACAGCGATCTTTACTTTACGATGGACGCTGAGGTGAGAAATAATTGCGCCAAAACCCACACAGCCGTCCAGTTTAATACATATTAAAACAATATCATAGGCCGAGTTGTGTACTATATGTCCTAATAACATTCACCTTGGATTGTAAAGCTACTTAAGTACAGCATAGACGTTAGAAATAAGAATTATTTGAAATATGAGGTAAAATGACTCAAGAGAAGTTTCGAATTTAAAATCATAATTCAGTTAAATAATGGCAATAATGATAAAAACACTAAAGGGTTGCAACATAAAGACTAAATGAAAGATGTTCGGGTAAATACAGGAAGATTGATAAACTAGATGAAAGAATGTAGTAGGCCTACAACTAAAGATAGATGAAGACACGTAGAGCTACTTGATAAAGACTAAAGGCTAGATGAAGGATTGTAGTAACAATCAAAGGGTAAATGGAATGTAAAGCGATCAAAGACTTAATGAAGGACGTTAGGTCTACTGAAGATTAAATATTAGATCATGGAAAATAGGGCCACTAAAGATTAGATAAAGCAAGATAGAGATACTGAGGATAAGATGAAGGAAGGTATGGGAACTAAAAATTAGATGAAGAAAGGCATGGCAACAAAAAACTAGATGAAAAATATAGTAACAACTAAAGAATAGATGAAAGAAGGTAAAGTGTCTAAAGACTAGATGAAGAAAGTTAGATCTACTGATGATTAAAGATTAGATAGTGGAAGATATTGCCACTAAAGATTAGATAAAGCAAGATACAGCTATTAAAGACAAGATGACGGAAGTTAAGAAACCAAAAATTAGATGAAGAAAAGTAGGGCAAATAGAAACTAGATGAAGAAAATTATTGCATCTAGAAACTAGATGAAGAAACGTAGGATAACTAGAAACTAAATGAAGAAATGTATGAGAACTAAAAACTAGATGAAGGAAGGTAGAGCGACTAAAAAATAGATGAAGAAAGTTAGGTCTACTGAAGATTAAAAACTAGGTAACGGAAGATATGACCACTAAAGATTAGATAAAGAAAGATAGAGCTATTGAAGACAAGATGAAGGAAATTAGGGGAACTAAAAATTAGACAAAGAAAAGGAGGAAACTAGAAACTAGATGAAGAAAAGTAGGGGAACTAGAAACTAGATAAAGAAAAAGAGAGCAACTAGAAACTAGATGGAGAAAAG
This sequence comes from Prosapia bicincta, assembly GCA_036971475.1. Classification (NCBI taxonomy): domain Eukaryota; kingdom Metazoa; phylum Arthropoda; class Insecta; order Hemiptera; family Cercopidae; genus Prosapia; species Prosapia bicincta. The sequence goes on along the minus strand of JBAIZL010000004.1, from coordinate 2,440,489 downwards.
TGGGACAACCAGAAACTAGAGGAAGAAAATTATTGCAGCTAGAAACTAGACGAAGAAATGTAGGGCAACTAGAAACTAGATGAAGAAAAGTAGGGCAACTAGAAACTAAATGAAGAAATGTATGGTAACTAAAAACTAAAGGAAGAAAAGTGGGGCAACTAGAAACTAGATGAAGTAAAGTAGGTCAACTAGAAACTAAATGAAATAAGGTATGGTAACTAAAAACTAGATGAAGGAAGGTAGAGGGACTAAAGACTAAATAAAGCAAGTTAGGTCTACTGAAGACCAGATGTAGGATGATAAATCTTAACAATTATATTTCTTTTCATATCACTTGGTTGTGCGGTTGTTTTTAGAGTAAATTAACACATTATCATTAAAAGAAGGCCTTTAATTTTAACGCTTTTAACCAAATTGTGTGATTCAACTTTGCAATTTGGTTTAAAAGCAGCCCGTCTTTGTATTTTCTCAACTGTTCTGCTCAAATAGTGACGCTTTAGGTGGGGAAATTGTGTGGTCGCAGAAATTCCCGGTCATAAAAGATAACAGAGCAATAAAACTGAAGTAGAGGAGCTTTTATACTTTCTATGGTCGCTTCCTCGAATGATTCGAGAAACATTAGAGTCTTAGCGGATTCGAGTACCCTGGGAAAAGAACTTCCTGTGCCAAATAAAACAATGTATTCAGAAACGTGATTCATTTAGGAAAAAGCTTATGGTTTTGTGAAAGCATAGAATCAAAAAAGGCTTAATGACGTAAAGAGATAGCGCAAACACAAGACAAATAAATGAAGGTAGCCTAATAAAAACCATCAACCACCAATGTGACAGAAGGCTGGCGGAATAGAATGAACACTGACCACCAAAACCTGCCGATGAATATTGGACCTTCCTAATTTACATTGAACAAAGTGTTTTTTGTTGACAAAAACACTGTGGGCTAGTAATGAGGTCGATTAGTAGGGTTTTGGTTTAGGTGTGTGACGTTAGAACCGGAAATCCTTCTCACACCCAATAGTATAATCCAGCCGCATATATTAGTGTGTACAACACAGCTGTACGGTTAGACACGGTCGATCTTTGGAATAAGTGAGTTAATGAATCGATTAATTGTGCAGACTGATCGATACGCTGACATGATATGCTACGTTGCAATCAAGCAACTTATCTATTTTAATTTAAATTCAATTGAACTTTCGTTAATGTTCATGCCGGTAATTGTGCCTAAAAATATATGTATGTACTACATATTTAAATACTCTCGCGTTCTCTCTCTCTCTCTCTCTTTCTCTCTCTCTCTCTCTCTCTCTCTATATATATATATATATATATATATATTTATTTATTTATTTATTTGTTTATATATATTTATTTATTTGAATTTATTTGTGTGTGTGTGTGTATATATATATATATATATATATATATATATATATAATTAATATGATTACCTGGATTTAGTATAAACAAATAAAATGGAAGATGTATTGGGGATAACGGTTAGGTACATTTCTGTGATAACCCTATACATAAGGCCTCTTGTCGCTAATCCTTTATTGATTGGTAAATGTTAATTATTTGTTAATCCTAGTTATTAACAATCCTATAGGTTTTTAATGTCATCCGCTTATTCAGTCAAATTCCTGAATCTTCCTAAACACATCAAAGTAAAAACGTAAAGGATCATTTCTTAACAAAAAGAGTCTAATTCAAGCAGATACGTAGCCAGGATTTTGGGAGAGAGAGATCAGTTCAAATGAAGTGACTACGATTAATTAGTGCGGAGGTTTTTCATAACAGTACGAGTAAAATTTATCAAATAAATTATATCGTATTAAGTTATTTTTAACAAGTTTACATTTTTTAAGTACTGACTAAACAAGTAATATAAAAAGGAGATTATGGTCAATTCTTACATCGGGCAACAAAGATAAATTTTGGTTACGTTTTATTAAATAATTACGGTTACTATAAATAAAGTAACATAACCTATGCGTTAAAACAGCTATTCTACTACATAACATATAACATAAAGTCAGCTGTTTTATGAAATCTTATGCTATCACTTATTTTAAGATAAATTGAACGAAATAAATATATTGCATACCTTACCTCTTTTGTGAAAAGATTGTCTTTCATATGAAAATAAAATTAATTGTATAAATGCAATTAATTAATTATTATTTGAAAAACTGAAATAACATTAGGTTGTCACCCATTACGAGTTTAAAAATATGTATTTAAACTTGAGTGGACTTATAAAAAAAAGTATTTCATTAACAGTTGTCGATTTGTACAAGATATATATATATATATATATATTTATATATAAAGCAATATGTATTCTTGTGTATTAATAAAGAACAAAGTCAAAATACAAATACAAGAACTATAATTGAATTTACAATTCAATTATAATTCTTGTATTTGTATTTTGACTTAGTTCTTTATATATATATATATATATATATATATATATATATATATATATATATATATATATTCTTGTATTTAACGTTATCCATTATCCATATATATATATATATATATATATATATATATATATATATATATAAGGAGAGTGTGAACTATAGATGGAATTTATGTAACAACAATTATTGCTTACAGTGTTTAAGAGCTACATAATTAACCTAGCTTTTTTTTTTAACAGAAACAGTGAAATATGTATATAAAACATAAACTTTGTCTAGATAATCATCATAAATTCCCCATTAGGTGTGTAAAGGTCACTAAACCCAAGTAAAATGCAATCATAATGTATTTAATATTGTTCACAAAATTATGTTACCTGTAGTTCACTTACTGTTATCTAGAGTGCGCTGTTGCCATGTTTATTCATTGGAAGTGCATTAATACTTACAACTTCCGCTGCGTCGCGGCAGTAAAATACCACCAAACAATAGTACGTAAGATTTCCAAGCTGTGGAACGTATTGAATTCAACGAACAAGGTAATTTGCTAATATCAATGCATAGTTAACCGCAGAGTATTCATTTCCGGTCAGGGCAATTCTCATTGTCGACAAAATGTTCGATGGCATGCGGTCACTATAGCGGTCAGGTGTTCTGAACGCATTATGTCTGGGCACTTGTGACCACTTGACTCCAGTAGTCCGCTTATAGTTTCCTTTTTGTGGGTTAATATAAAAGTATTGAATTGATTGTGCGTTTAGTGACTTTATAGAAGCATAAATTGTATACTTTAAATACATTACTGTATCTATGAAAATCCGAAGTATACAAAGTAAGCATTTAAAAATATAAAACTACTGTATTGATTTTTACTGCCTTACGTAAAAAAAATCAATAAATGTACTACACCAATGTATAGCCTCCTTTTCAAATCACGCTACTTCCCAAACATTCAGGCACAATCAGGCAATTAAATGGAATCAAACAAACTATCCAATATGTCACCTATTTTATATCGACATCGCCCAACTTTCCAGGCTACCAAAACGCTAACGCACAGTATCCAAACTAGTCACCTGTATGGAAATACAAACTATCGCAAAAGATAAGCACTTTATACATGGATGATGTAACTCCCCCAAACGTCACCCATATTATACAAACTAGTCACCTGTATGGAAATACAAACTATCGCAAAAGATAAGCACTTTATACATGGATGATGTAACTCCCCCAAACGTCACCCATATTATACAAACTAGTCACCCGTATGGAAATACAAACTATCGCAAACGATAAGCACTTTATACATGGATGATGTAACTCCCCCAAACGTCACCCATATTATACAAACTAGTCACCTGTATGGAAATACAAACTATCGCAAAAGATAAGCACTTTATACATGGATGATGTAACTCCCCCAAACGTCACCCATATTATACAAACTAGTCACCTGTATGGAAATACAAACTATCGCAAAAGATAAACACTTTATACATGGATGATGTAACTCCCCCAAACGTCACCCATATTATACAAACTAGTCACCCGTATGGAAATACAAACTATCGCAAACGATAAGCACTTTATACATGGATGATGTAACTCCCCCAAACGTCACCCATATTATACAAACTAGTCACCTGTATGGAAATACAAACTATCGCAAAAGATAAGCACTTTATACATGGATGATGTAACTCCCCCAAACGTCACCCATATTATACAAACTAGTCACCTGTATGGAAATACAAACTATCGCAAAAGATAAGCACTTTATACATGGATGATGTAACTCCCCCAAACGTCACCCATATTATACAAACTAGTCACCTGTATGGAAATACAAACTATCGCAAAAGATAAGCACTTTATACATGGATGATGTAACTCCCCCAAACGTCACCCATATTATACAAACTAGTCACCCGTATGGAAATACAAACTATCGCAAAAGATAAGCACTTTATACATGGATGATGTAACTCCCCCAAACGTCACCCATATTATACAAACTAGTCACCCGTATGGAAATACAAACTATCGCCAAAGATAAACATTTTATAAATGGATGATGTAACTCCCCCAAAAGTCACCCATATTATATAAACTAGTCACCCGTATGGAAATACAAACTATCGCCAAAGATAAGCACTTTATACATGGATGATGTAACTCCCCCAAAAGTCACCCATATTATACAAACTAGTCACCCGTATGGAAATACAAACTATCGCCAAAGATAAACATTTTATAAATGGATGATGTAACTTCCCCAAAAGTCACCCATATTATACAAACTAGTCACCCGTATGGAAATACAAACTATCGCCAAAGATAAGCACTTTATACATGGATGATGTAACTCCCCCAAAAGTCACCCATATTATACAAACTAGTCACCCGTATGGAAATACAAACTATCGCCAAAGATAAGCACTTTATACATGGATGATGTAACTCCCCCAAAAGTCACCCATATTATACAAACTAGTCACCCGTATGGAAATACAAACTATCGCCAAAGATAAACATTTTATAAATGGATGATGTAACTTCTCCAAAAGTCACCCATATTATACAAACTAGTCACCCGTATGGAAATACAAACTATCGCCAAAGATAAGCACTTTATACATGGATGATGTAACTCCCCCAAAAGTCACCCATATTATACAAACTAGTCACCCGTATGGAAATACAAACTATCGCCAAAGATAAGCACTTTATACATGGATGATGTAACTTCCCCAAACGTCACCCATATTATACAAACTAGTCACCCGTATGGAAATACAAACTATCGCCAAAGATAAACATTTTATAAATATATGATGTAACTTCCCAAAACGTCACCCATATTATACAAACTAGTCACCCGTATGGAAATACAAACTATCGCCAAAGATAAACATTTTATAAATGGATGATGTAACTTCCCCAAACGTCACCCATATTATACAAACTAGTCACCCGTATGGAAATACTAACTATCGCCAAAGATAAGCACTTTATACATGGATGATGTAACTCCCCCAAAATTCACACATATTATACAAACTAGTCACCCGTATGGAAATACAAACTATCGCCAAAGATAAGCACTTTATACATGGATGATGTAACTCCCCCAAAAGTCACCCATATTATACAAACTAGTCACCCGTATGGAAATACAAACTATCGCCAAAGATAAACATTTTATAAATGGATGATGTAACTCCCCCAAACGTCACCCATATTATACAAACTAGTCACCCGTATGGAAATACAAACTATCGCCAAAGATAAACATTTTATAAATGGATGATGTAACTTCCCCAAACGTCACCCATATTATATAAACTAGTCACCCGTATGGAAATACAAACTATCGCCAAAGATAAACATTTTATAAATGGATGATGTAACTTCCCCAAACGTCACCCATATTATACAAACTAGTCACCCGTATGGAAATACTAACTATCGCCAAAGATAAGCACTTTATACATGGATGATGTAACTCCCCCAAAAGTCACCCATATTATACAAACTAGTCACCCGTATGGAAATACAAACTATCGCCAAAGATAAACATTTTATAAATGGATGATGTAACTTCCCCAAACGTCACCCATATTATACAAACTAGTCACCCGTATGGAAATACAAACTATCGCCAAAGATAAACATTTTATAAATGGATGATGTAACTCCCCCAAACGTCACCCATATTATACAAACTAGTCACCCGTATGGAAATACTAACTATCGCCAAAGATAAACATTTTATAAATGGATGATGTAACTTCCCCAAACGTCACCCATATTATACAAACTAGTCACCCGTATGGAAATACAAACTATCGCCAAAGATAAACATTTTATAAATGGATGATGTAACTTCCCCAAACGTCACCCATATTATACAAACTAGTCACCCGTATGGAAATACTAACTATCGCCAAAGATAAACATTTTATAAATGGATGATGTAACTTCCCCAAACGTCACCCATATTATACAAACTAGTCACCCGTATGGAAATACTAACTATCGCCAAAGATAAACATTTTATAAATGGATGATGTAACTTCCCCAAACGTCACCCATATTATACAAACTAGTCACCCGTATGGAAATACAAACTATCGCCAAATATAAACATTTTATAAATGGATGATGTAACTTCCCCAAACGTCACCCATATTATACAAACTAGTCACCCGTATGGAAATACTAACTATCGCCAAAGATAAGCACTTTATACATGGATGATGTAACTCCCCCAAAAGTCACCCATATTATACAAACTAGTCACCCGTATGGAAATACAAACTATCGCCAAAGATAAACATTTTATAAATGGATGATGTAACTTCCCAAAACGTCACCCATATTATACAAACTAGTCACCCGTATGGAAATACAAACTATCGCCAAAGATAAACATTTTATAAATGGATGATGTAACTTCCCCAAACGTCACCCATATTATACAAACTAGTCACCCGTATGGAAATACTAACTATCGCCAAAGATAAGCACTTTATACATGGATGATGTAACTCCCCCAAAAGTCACCCATATTATACAAACTAGTCACCCGTATGGAAATACAAACTATCGCCAAAGATAAGCACTTTATACATGGATGATGTAACTCCCCCAAAAGTCACCCATATTATACAAACTAGTCACCCGTATGGAAATACAAACTATCGCCAAAGATAAACATTTTATAAATGGATGATGTAACTCGCCCAAAAGTCACCCATATTATACAAACTAGTCACCCGTATGGAAATACAAACTATCGCCAAAGATAAGCACTTTATACATGGATGATGTAACTCCCCCAAAAGTCACCCATATTAGCCTATACAAACTAGTCACTCATATGGAACAACAAACTATCGCGAAAGGTAAACATTTTATACATGGATTATGTAACCTCCCCCAAAATCCACCCTTATTATAGAAGCTAGTCACCCATATGGAAACAACAATCTGTTGCCAAAGGCAAGCATTTTTCCGAATTATGCAAATCCCCCTCAATTAGTAACGTGAAATTAAAAATCCCGAAATTATCACATTTTACACCAAAATCACCCTCTCGTGATTAATGATTTTATTAATAGAAGCAACTCATAAAAAACTCATTCTGTTCATAGTCTCCTGAAACTCCTCAAAATCACTAACCCCATCCCTAGTAATAAATATTTGGCAATTCTCTAAAACCACATTCTTTTACCTATTTCGGAGAAAGGTTTATTTAAGTTTTAGATTCTAAACAACGCTGCAGGATTCCAACACACTTTCATGACAAAGTGAGGAATTGTAACTGAGTCTATTTCGATCATTAAATTAAATCATCTTCCCAGGTGAAAAATGTAACATTTTGGGGATAAAGGAATAAGTCAAAGTAAAATATAGGACTAATATACTTAATAGCGAGGTTTTAGAACTTTTAAGTTTTATCTTAATGAAAAACCTTGTGTGTGTTTAATTAAGTGAAGTATTGAGGTTATCGATGTAAACATTCAGTACATTTGTGACAGGTGAACATTAAATTTAAATATATTAACGTTTCTAGCGATAACTAAAAAATTACTACTTGGGTGATAAATTAAATATAAAAACTCCAGGAATTTGCATATGTCTTTTGTTTTCATTATATGTTAATCTGGAGGTTTAAAAGAAACGAATTTCTGTATTTCTGATTCTTTTTCACTTTCCGTTGAGATAAATCAATATACTTCTAGATTAAATTCCTTCTAATCCCACTCTCCTTATATATATATATATATATATATATATATATATATATATATATATAATATATATATATATATATCGTTCAAGTTTTCACTCGTTAGTAAAATAATTTTTATCCACCAGCTCAAGTTCATATATATTTTCTTAAGCTAGCATTGTATGACACTTGATTTTAATACTTAACGTCTTTTGAAATATTAATTCATTAATTTGAATAATTAATTTCGCTACTGCTTCGTGATTCTGCTAAATTTACAAACATATTCATTTTAATTGTATTTATATAATAAAATGTAACTAAATTAATTTTTTTTTTACCTCAGTAGGAATTAAATTTTTTATATTATTTGTCATTTAAAAGAAAAAAAATATGTAACAGCTCATCGTTAATTTAATTATTTTCAACTAAAGGTTTGTTCACTTGCGATAAATAATAGACTTGGTATAAACCAACCAGACAGAAGATACGAAATCAACTAAATGTGAACATGAAGTAATAAAAACGAAATAGTAATAGGGGAGCAAACAACAGCATACTTTTATTCGGTCTATGTGCTTAAAAAAATAAAATGCCCTTAGAATAAGATTACAGTAGAGGTAAAACAAGTTTAAAAACAGATGTGATTGATCCTAATTTTAAATTCTTTGTGCTTAGAAATGTAGTCGTCTTAGAATAAGATTCCAATTCCGGCAACCCAAGTTAAAAAAAAGCCATGGTGATTGAACCTAATTTTAAATTCTTTGTGCTTAGAAATGTAGTCGTCTTAGAATAAGATACCAATTCTGGCAACCCAATTTAAAAAAAAACTGGATGATTGAACGTAATTTTAAATTCTTTGTACTTAGAAATAAAATAACCTTAGAATAAGATTCCAATTCCGGCAACCCAATTTAAAAAAAAAACTGGGTGATTGAACGTAATTTTAAATTCTTTGTACTTAGAAATAAAATAACCTTAGAATAAGATTCTAATTCCGGCAACCCAAGTTTAAAAATAAAAGCCAGGGTGATTGAACGTAATTTTAAATTCTTTGTACTTAGAAATAAAATAACCTTAGAATAAGATTCCAATTCCGGCAACCCAATTTAAAAAAAAAAACTGGGTGATTGAACGTAATTTTAAATTCTTTGTACTTAGAAATAAAATTACCTTAGAATAAGATTCCAATTCCGGCAACCCAATTTAAAAAAAAAAAAAAAACTGGGTGATTGAACGTAATTTTAAATTCTTTGTACTTGGAAATAAAATAAACTTAGAATAAGATTCTAATTCCGGCAACCCAAGTTTAAAAATAAAAGCTAGGGTGATTGAACCTAATTTTAAATTCCTTGTGCTATTAAATAAAATTGCCTTGAAATAAGTTTCCAATTCCGGTAACCCAAGTTTAAAAATAGCCTGGGTGATCGAACCCAATTTAATATTCTTGATAGTGATTTTTCTTTTAAATTTTCTTTAGATAAAGTGATTTTCAGCACAAACCCGATTTCTTGTGGATTTTATACGAGTTACACTAACCCACATTTATCAAAACAGAATATCGTCCTACACAAATCCGCTAATAAACCTAATTGAATTCAAATTTGGAACCGTCTAAGCAGTTCCATTTTCACACTTTGCCCCTTCATTACTCAACGTCACATCAGCTAGACTCCATGTCCGCAATTTATTTATAGACATTTAAAATTGGCTCGGCAAAGCTGCCACAATACGTCTTCCTAACTTAATATCATATATCATCCATACTCAGACGACGTCCTGACAATCAAACTCCTATCGAAATAAATCCACTTTTTGGCAACCGGACGTGAGCATCAGCGCTCTAGGAGATGAAAGGTTAGTCGGCCGAGAAGGTTTTTGTACGCGACATGTCGAAACTGTTATGCTTGAGCCATCCTAGTTATTTAATAATATTAAATACAATCTTTTGATTGTTTTCTCAGGCTCACAGATTTATGCAATAAAATAAGATATATATTACTATTGTTAAAGATAAAGTAGATGATTCAACTTTTGACAACAGCTCCTTTATATAAATCTTTTCAGTATGGCTGCTTCCGTTATCGTTTGTTAAAAGTTTTAATACATTATCAATTTTACAATTCCTTATATTAGCTCACATATATATATATATGTGTGTGTGTGTGTGTGTGTGTGTGTGTGTGTGTGTGTGTGTGTGTTTTCTAATTCAAAAATATCTATTTATTCACTTTATTATTTCAAATTAATTTTTTCAAAAGAGCGAGAAAGGTTAGCAGTGACAAAGATTTTCATACGCAACGTGTACGAAACTGTTATGCTTGAGCCAACCTAGTTATTTAGTAATATTGATAAATAAGTAAAAATATATTAATAGAGTAAAATATATTAATAATAATGTTTTTATTTGAATAACCTTAGTTGTTTCTGATACATATATATATATTTAATAAATTAAAAATATTTCAAAAACAAGAATACTTCTAATGAATATATTTATTCAAAGCTTTTCGCCGTAAAATAGTACCAGCATCTTCAGGAAAATAATTTTCTAATAAAATATTTTTACAAAATTCCTTTTAAAAAATTCTTTTTAAAAATTTTTTAAAAATTCAATTTTGTAAAAATATTTTATTAGATAATTATTTTCCTGAAGATGCTGGTACTATTTTATCGGCGAAAAGCTTTGAATAAATATATTCATTAAAAGTATTCTTGTTTTAGGTATATTTTTAATTTATTATCTATATTACAAGAAAACATATCACCATATTTTATATACATATATATATATATATATATATATATATATATATATATATATATATATATGTATATATATATATATATATATATATATATATATATATATGTATATATATATATATATATATATATATATATATATATATATATATATATATATTAAAACAACATAGGTTTTCAAATACAAGAATATTTATTAATTTATATCCAAAGCTTTTCGTTGGCAAACAGTACCAACATCATCAGGAATGAAAATTACAATAATCATATTATAATATATATATAATTATATATATATATATATATATATATATTATAATTATAAAGAACTAAGTCAAAATACAAATACAAGAATTATAATTTAATTTACAATTCAAATTGTTTAATATGCCTGATGATGTTGGTACTGTTAGCCAACGAAAAGCTTTGAAGTGTAAATTCAATTATAATTCTTGTATTTGTATTTTGACTTAGTTCTTTACTAATACACAAGAATACATATTGCGATATTTATAAATATATATATATATATATATATATATATATATATATCTTTATAGGTTATATCTTTATAGGTTTATATCTTTATAGGTTATATATATATATATATATATATATATATATATATATATATATATATATATATATATACTCACACGCACACTTTATTCAAAGTTTCAGTCGTTAATAAAATAACTTTTTATTCATCCAATCAAATTCAATTAGATTTTTTCTAACTTCTAGTGATGTAGTTATGTTAACTAATTCATAGTTTAAGATAACACTTGATGATAATACAGTTTTTTTTTTTAAATATTGTTCATTAATTAAATTTAATGAATTATTTTGGTTTTATATGGGAGAAAAGGTTTTCACAAAAGGGGCAAGGTAGCCATATAGTTATTTCGTCCTATTTAGCTTAAAATAAGTGATAACACATGATTTCATAAAACAGCTGATTTTATGCTATAGGTTATCTGATGGAACAGCTGTTTTAAAGCATAGGTTATGTTACTTTATTTATATTAATTGTAATTATTTAATAAAAAATAATTAAAATAATATTTTTCTACGTTTAACTAAGAAGCAATTGACTTTAATAAATTCTCGTAAGCCCTATGTTTTAAATGATATAGTTAGATTCACGGCTTTGCTGTAGCGTAAGCGGGATAATTTTTTTTTATATAAGTATAAGATCATCTACATTATTATGCACGTATTATTACAAAATATTTGCATTTTTTATCGAACAAAAATGTGTTTGTTCATGAAGACTTGGACTTTGTTTCCATTGGAAATTTTACAGTTATTTTTCTTTGGTAGACACTGGGACCATCTCGACTCCTTACTTTTCTAGATTATGCAATACATCGACACTCTAAATTGACATATATTTATGATCGTCCCTAAACAGTCGAAAGTGTGAACCTTTTTTT
>JBAIZL010000004.1:2295616-2423116 GCA_036971475.1 Prosapia bicincta | reverse complement strand
ATAAAGTATCCAGTCAGGATAGATTTGGTTGTAATTTTTTACAACATTACAATATACCTATATTATACTATACCTATAAAGTATCCAGTCAGGATAGATTTGGTTGTAATTTTATACAACATTACTATATACCTATATTAAACTATACCTATAAAGAAAGTATCCAGTCAGGATAGATGTAATTTTATACAACATTACTATATACCTATATTAAACTATACCTATAAAGTATCTAGTCAGAATAGATTTGGTTGTAATTTTATACAACATTACTATATACCTATATAAAACTATACCTATAAAATATCCAGTCAGAATAGATTTGGTTGTAATTTTATACAACATTACAATATACCTATATTATACTATACCTATAAAGTATCCAGTCAGGATAGATTTGGTTGTAATTTTTTACAACATTACAATATACCTATATTATACTATACCTATAAAGTATCCAGTCAGGATAGATTTGGTTGTAATTTTATACAACATTACTATATACCTATATTAAACTATACCTATAAAGAAAGTATCCAGTCAGGATAGATGTAATTTTATACAACATTACTATATACCTATATTAAACTATACCTATAAAGTATCTAGTCAGAATAGATTTGGTTGTAATTTTATACAACATTACTATATACCTATATTAAACTATACCTATAAAGTATCCAGTCAGAATAGATTTGGTTGTAATTTTATACAACATTACTATATACCTATATTAAACTATACCTATAAAGAAAGTATTCAGTCAGGATTTAATATACCTATATTAGTAGCCTCCGTATAATACGTAAGTACCAAGATAAGTTTCAAACAATATAAAATAACAAATGACGAGGAGTTTTCAGTAGCCGTACAGGTTTCAATCATGGCCCGTACCGGCAAACATACCACGGTATTAGCTGGTCAACCACAAGAATTGCCGGCAGTAAACACAAGTATATTTTAACAACTAAGACATACAAGACTTACTTGTACGAATACTCAGAGATCCTCATGATGCTTGGTTTCATTCGACCTCCCGGCGAAGCGGTATCGCTGCTCCTCCTGTTAGAATCAATCACCGGAATATTAAACGGTGAGGCAGGGCCTTGACCGCCTCGGTAAATATTGGCCCCGTAGAGGTGAGTGAACAAACAGGTGGTAATTGGTGGATAAATAATCACCAGAAGGTCTAATTAGGGAGACGTGGAACTCTCCGGTGAGTAGAGTTTGGAATTCGAAATATAGTACTGAATAAAGAGTACTCAGTAACTTAAAGATTTTAAAGTTCTCACTGTTGTTATGGACGCACTTTTATTTACCTGTACTTAAAATTTCCTCTTTGATGTTAGATGTGATTGGCTGTTTACGTGAAACGTGTTGACAATGGCATTCTTCCCTTCTGGGCGCACTAAATGTTGCCTGCCCGTGGATTTTACTCATTCTACTTTTTACAGCACTAATTATAACACATATAACATAATTTTAAAAAATTGAAAGTTATTCTGAACAAGATGAAAATAATACAAGAAATATTATGTAACAAAATCTTACCTAAATCAAACAAAACAGCCACAAAAGTCAAAAATAAAAATAACCAATTTTCACAACGAAATGTCAACTCCTGTCAAGTTGTTTCGCTAAAAATCTTACCACCATCATTGACAAACAATACTGATATTAAAAAAATTGTTACTAAATTTTCAGTTGATAATTTTTGCAATATACGATAGATATTTCCATAGCATCAGTAATTGTTTCTTATCGAGCTTTAAGCAACTCTGATCTTTTATGAATTCAAATTCACCTCTTTACATTGATTCCACTGCAAACATTTAGCCAATTCAGGTTTGAATGTGGTTAGAAATAACTAACAATACACAATGATGAGTATGTACCAGACAGTGATAGTGGTAACACGGGTGCCAAAACGTAATGGAATTTAAGATTTTTAGTGATAATTGAGTATTGATGCTTTTGTGTGGGCACAACAGTATGATTTCTTTAATAACACAAAATGGCTTCAGAACAAATTTAATAACAAACCCATTGCAATTGAAAACAACTGTTTACAGAAATAGAGAAACAACTATTTCTACAAATTCGATTCAACTGAGCGGCGTGTATGTATTGTACGAAAATCTGGATATAAACAACACATTGAAAAATACTTGTTTCTGCTAAACTAATACAAACAAAAGTTTTTAAAGTCAATTCCTACTTAGATCAAAAGAAAAAAATTATTTTAGTTCCTTTTTATTGCAAAATTACAATTATTGTAAATAAAGTAACATAACCTATGCGTTAAAATATGTGTTCTATCACATAACCTATAACATAAAATCAACTGTTTTATGAAATCATGTGTTATCACTTATTTTAAGCTAAATAGGACGAAATAACTATGCCCCTTTTGTGAGATGTTTTTCTCCCATATAAAACTAGAGTAATTCATTAAATTTAATTAATGAATTGATATTTGTAAAAACTCTTATTACATCAATTGTCATCTACTACAGGTTTAAAAAATGTATTTGAACTTGAGTGGATGAATAAAAACTATTTTAATATCGAAATATTTAAGTATTTCAAAGGATTGAAAATTTGACAATGTGTGTGTGTGTGTGTGTTTGTGTGTGTGTGAAATAATAGAAGGAATTGAAAATAAAAAGCCCGGAGTCTTGTTACTAATGTGAATAGATAAAACACAAACCCAAACACATCAGAAATGTCGGGAAAGGCCTACGAATAGACTAAAGCGACACTTCTTGCAACAAGGGAAAGATAAAATCACCACAGAAGAGTAAATGCTAGCCCATACCATAACAAGTATTTGACGCACACAAACTTGCTTCCAATAGCAGCAGAAACGTCCAGCCACAATCAGGACTAATTGAGTAATACAGCTGGTGCTAACTGGGAATAACAAGCAGATTTTCCAGTACATTCGTTATTCGAAGTAAACCATATTTAATGCTATTTATGAACCCTTATTTTCCACCCTCATAGTCACGTGCTGGGGTGACAAACACCCCTTCACTAGAAACAAACAAGCTATACATTAGGGTCGAAGATGCACTTTTACAAACTGTATTTATTATCCCAAGATCTCGAACCAAAGCTGGTATCTGTTATAAAAAAAGATGGCGTTGTAAAAGTACAAATTCTTATTACACTTTTGCTATTACTTGCGACCAGACTTTTTGTTAACTAAAAGTTGTTAAATTTCACATTACTTCTAACTTTCAAAAAAATTGTACCTAGGAAGCACAACTGCAGCATTCCTAGTGGCAAAAATACGAGGCTGAAGAAGTCGTAAGACGAAAACGTTTCCTCCAAGTGTAAGTTAACAATTTAACAACTTCTAGTTAACAAAAAGTCTGGTCGCAAGTAATAGCAAAAGTGTATTAAGTAATTAACAACCAGCTCGTCATGAACAACACCAAGATGTTACACAAGGTACAAATGCTATTAAAATGTTTGGCCTTTTCCATGTCTGTCCCGACTCCAGTGAGTAATCAGAGGCCTGTTTCTTTTCTTTCTTCAATTAATGATCTCAATTGTTATCCCCAATAAAGGTACAATTGTCAATGTGTACATTGTCCCTCTAAATATTATATAATATATTTATGTAACGTCTAAAAACAATTATATAACTTCCAACAACACTCTTCGAGCATAACATAGTCAAAATGTCGGCAATAAGGTACCTTGTGTTTAGATTTCAGGTTATTATGACATCAAGAGGATATCAAGAAATGGAGAACTAACCTCGGTGTTTATTTACTTGTGCAGCAGCAAATCCAACGACTAGCGACAAGTAAAAGAGGATTAACGCATGGTTTCCAACAGTGTCCCATACATCTACCATGGAAACAACACGCTACTGGAACGTTTTACTTTACTTGTGCAGCAGCAGATCCAACGACTAGCGACAAGTAAGAGAGGATCAACTCATGGTTTCCAACAGTGTCCCATACATCTACCATGGAAACAACACGCTACTGGAACGTTTTACTTTACTTGTGCAGCAGCAGATCCAACGACTAGCGACAAGTAAGAAAGGATCAACTCATGGTTTCCAACCCTTCGCAGCCTTAACGTATTGGCTAGAAGCCCTTCACTTTAAGGACTTTCTGTACCTAATGATGACTTGGAACCCTTCGCAGCCTCAACATATTGGCTAGAAGCCCTTCACTTTAAGGACTTTCTGTACCTAATGATGACTTGGAACGCTTCGCAGCCTTAACGTATTGGCTAGAAGCCCTTTGTTTTAAGGACTTTCTGTACCTAATGATGATTTGGAACTCTTCGCAGCCTTAACATATTGGCTGGGAGCCCTTGTTCTAAGGACTTTCTGTACCTAATGATGATTTGGAACTCTTCGTAGCCTTAACGTATTGGCTGGGAGCCCTTGTTTTAAAGACTTTCTGTACCTAATGATGATTTGGAACTCTTCGTAGCCTTAACGTATTAGCTAGAAGCCCTTCACTTTAAGGACTTTCTGTACCTAATGATGACTTGGAACCCTTCGCAGCCCCAACATATTGGCTAGAAGCCCTTCACTTTAAGGACTTTCTGTACCTAATGATGACTTGGAACGCTTCGCAGCCTTAACGTATTGGCTAGAAGCCCTTTGTTTTAAGGACTTTCTGTACCTAATGATGATTTGGAACTCTTCGCAGCCTTAACATATTGGCTGGGAGCCCTTGTTCTAAGGACTTTCTGTAGCTAATGATGATTTGGAACTCTTCGTAGCCTTAACGTATTGGCTGGGAGCCCTTGTTTTAAGGACTTTCTGTACCTAATGATGATTTGGAACTCTTCGTAGCCTTAACGTATTAGCTAGAAGCCCTTCACTTTAAGGACTTTCTGTACCTAATGATGACTTGGAACCCTTCGCAGCCTTAACGTATTGGCTAGAAGCCCTTCACTTTAGGGACTTTTTGTGCCTAATGATGACCCTTCACTTTAAGGACTTTCTGTACCTAATGATGACTTGGAACCCTTCGCAGCCCCAACATATTGGCTAGAAGCCCTTCACTTTAAGGACTTTCTGTACCTAATGATGACTTGGAACCCTTCGCAGCCTTAACGTATTGGCTAGAAGCCCTTTGTTTTAAGGACTTTCTGTACCTAATGATGATTTGGAACTCTTCGTAGCCTTAACGTATTGGCTGGGAGCCCTTGTTTTAAGGACTTTCTGTACCTAATGATGATTTGGAACTCTTCGTAGCCTTAACGTATTAGCTAAAAGCCCTTCACTTTAAGGACTTTCTGTACCTAATGATGACTTGGAACTCTTCGCAGCCTTAACGTATTGGCTAGAAGCCCTTCACTTTAGGGACTTTTTGTACCTAATGATGACCCTTCACTTTAAGGACTTTCTGTACCTAATGATGATTTGGAACCCTTCGCAGCCTTAACGTATTGGCTAGAAGCCCTTCACTTTAGGGACTTTTTGTACCTAATGATGACCCTTCACTTTAAGGACTTTCTGTACCTAATGATGACTTGGAACCCTTCGTAGCCTTAACGTATTGACTAGAAGCCCTTCACTTTAGGGACTTTTTGTACCTAATGATGACCCTTCACTTTAAGGACTTTCTGTACCTAATGATGACTTGGAACCCTTCGCAGCCTTAACGTATTGGCTAGAAGCCCTTCACTTTAAGAACTTTCAATATCTAATGATGACTTGGAACCCTTCGTTTCCTTAAAGTAATGACACAAACTCCATTATTTCACCTAAGAATTACTTTAAACACTTCGCTTTTTTCCAAGTAATGATTTGAATCCCATTGCATTTTTGAATGATTGACTTCCGGCCCTTAACTTTAAGAACTTTTTGTGCCTCATGATAATTTGGAAATATTAGCTTTTTTCGGCCAAAGAAGAAGCGATGGTAAAAGTCTCTTCCTTCAGATTGTATTTTCCTGGAACTCTTCGCTTTTTGCACCGTCTAATTAATTGAAGCTCATCGTTGTATTCTCATATTAACGAAATTTTCACTTTATTTACCTGCTATTATCGACCGACTCCTAATTTTGTAAGTCTTTTCGTTATTTAATAACAGGGATTCCTGTTAAGGTTTACATTGTTTTTCATGAGGACGTTACTCTTAATGCGTTTTTCTCTAAAAGCCACAAACAAAATTCTATAAGAACTAAATTGTAAAAACAGTTTCTGAATATAAATAACATCTAAAATTCCTACTTGGTGTAGCATGCAAAGTTATACAAAGTAAGTGTTACGTACAATCTTCGTTTACAATCTGCGCAGACGCAGCTAAGTCTGGTAAAAACTGTCCAGGCGTGGCGACCTAACAATACTATACTCCCTGTCCATTATCTTCCATAAGTCTTCGTTATCTGCATGAACTATATACACGATGACCTTTCGCTAATGTCGCCCATAATATCAAACGGTCAATTAAAATATATCAGAGACGCATAGGTCTGTTTGGACCATTAGTCCGGGGCTCTAATTATGTTGAAGCCAATGAGGCTGTTATTTATGCCCCACCCCCCGCAGGTAACGTAATAGGCCGACACCTTGTACAGATTTATACCGTTTCATTTTCATCTTGTAATTACCGATATCGGATCGTCCGCCCACGCTCACTTCGCCCAAGATTAATTGGTCGAAACGGGCAAATTTTATTATTTACACCGTAAATATGCTCGCATAAATTACATCCCAACGTAAACTGATCTAACAGTTTTTGTTCTGCTTTGTTTAATGATGTTTATGAGTTATTAGAGTGTTTCATTGACAACGGCGATGATATTATGAGTTATTGGTAGTTGAGTTTATAGTGTGCTCGGTTTGACGTGCATCGATTCCCGTTCTGTATTACGAGTTTCTAGTCGATCTTTAAACCTAACTAGTTGAAAATAAATATTTTTACCGAAAGGTTTTAAAACACAATACAGGGCTTAAAATTGATATTTATTCTGCATAATTTAGCCCCTTCCAGTTATAATCCAGATAGTTAGAAATGTTTTTATTTAACCAAAACTATTTTATAAAAATTTTACGTGAATAGTGTTTATGTAAAAAAAAACTACAATAATATGGTAATTGTGGTGTTGATATATTGTATCACCCCTCAAACTTTAGTTCAAATTAAAAAATATGTAAAAACTGCCCAACAGGGTTGAACCCTAATTGTATTATACAAATAATAAAATTAATAAATAATATTAATAATTATTATAAAAATACTATAATACTCAATATATCGAATTATATTAATAGGTAGATAAGGATATTTACCTCGTCAATAAATCAATTAATAAATAAAGTATTGAAAAATAGAATAATTTATTTTATGTATCTATATCTCTACTTAATCTTAATGTACAATACGAAAAGTGATATAACCTAAAAGTAATAAAAGTGACATCATTCATTGTTACATAATTTCGTAAAATTTTCTACATCCTAGAAAATATATACAATTATTTTTTAACGTGATTTAAACATAACCTCTAAGTAACGTCTACGTGAAGAGGAAAACCGCCAAGACTTTCGGAACTCTTCGGGACAAGTCGTTCATCTTACGAAAATCTTGTGTGATATTACGTCCCCAGTTTTACTCCTGTCTGAAAAAAAGTTTACTTTTCAATAACATGAACATTAAGTATTTGAGGCTGAAAAATCATATATAAAATAATAGGTTTTTACAGAAATATCTTTAGACTAAGATAGCATTTTCAATGAAGTAGCCACACATACATTATGCTACTTATGACAAATAATCGTGTGTAAGACACAATATATACATTGTAATTTCTTTTCATGTCAATGATATGCCTCTTTAAGACATCGAAATGCAGAGAAAACTGTTTACACAATTTTCTCGTATTGTATGCAAAACATTCTCGAGCTAATCAAAGGTTGAAGGACGACTTATTTAAAATAATGTTTGTCCGCCATTACATATCTTCGTACATTTTAGAACACTTTACTGTCGCTATCATTGAGCTCATTCAATTAGGCAACCAAAAACAGAGACTTGCATTGATATGTTTACGTCACCAATAAAGTTAACTCTTCTAGTTTTTGGATAAATTTATTTTTTTAATATTGTATATATCTTAGTATTGTAGTCTCTTATTAACTGTCTTCAACATCAGTTGCAAAAAGGTCTAAATTGGTGGGTGATGTCGAAAGGAGCCCATGGTCAGTTCGGAGGTAGTGTCGAATTCGGCCCATACGTCTACAATCATGACCTAAAATATGGATTGCTCGCATCTACCTTGCTTTAAATACATTCAAACATCTCCTTTTTATATAAATATAAATAGTTATATATTAATTTTATTATTTTTGTTATATGTGCACAAAATTATAAACCCCCTGGCCACACTAGCCATGGGGCCATTGGAACGACTCAGCGTGTAACCGTTATAGGGTTAACAAAAACGTACACGTAATGGAATGGTCGATTAACATGGCGAGTAGGATTATTCGTAAGTTTAAATAATAGTTAAAAGATGAAAGTACAATATTTTTAATTTCGTTTAATTAATATTTTATTAGTATAATATTAATATTTCGTTTTTTAGTAAAGTTTTATTGTGTTTCTTTGGTTTCATTATGTTGTACCAACGAATGTCTTGATCACTTAAACAAATCTAATTT
This sequence comes from Prosapia bicincta, assembly GCA_036971475.1. Classification (NCBI taxonomy): domain Eukaryota; kingdom Metazoa; phylum Arthropoda; class Insecta; order Hemiptera; family Cercopidae; genus Prosapia; species Prosapia bicincta. The sequence goes on along the minus strand of JBAIZL010000004.1, from coordinate 2,414,470 downwards.
CGCCCGACTGACCGGGGGCCCAATTCAACCCAGGCCCTTCGAAGGTTGACTGTAATCCGCCTAGCGATGTTTTGACCGGGGGCCCAATTCAACCCAGACCCTTCGAAGGTTGGCGGTAATCCGCCTAGCGATGTTTTGACCGGGGGCCCAATTCAACCCAGGCCCTTCGAAGGTTGGCGGTAATCCGCCTAGCGATGTTTTGACCGGGGGCCCAATTCAACCCAGACCCTTCGAAGGTTGACTGTAATCCGCCTAGCGATGTTTTGACCGGGGGCCCAATTCAACCCAGACCCTTCGAAGGTTGACGGTAATCCGCCTAGCGATGTTTTGACCGGGGGCCCAATTCAACCCAGACCCTTCGAAGTTTGACGGTAATCCGCCTAGCGATGTTTTGACCGGGGGCCCAATTCAACCCAGACCCTTCGAAGGTTGACGGTAATCCGCCTAGCGATGTTTTGACCGTGGGCCCAGTCCGACCGTGTATCGAAGGCAATATTGCCTCTAGCTGTCCATTTTTCGAGATGCAAACATTCTGTTTTACAAGGCGTGGTTTTATATCTTTAATTTCTCGTTCATTCTTAACCAAATGTTTTTTTATAAAGAATTTGAGATTAATTAAGTGTTTTTTAAAAGTTCACTCGCAACTTTCCTTTGCAGGGGTAACTCTGTTTACACCATTTTTTAGCATTGTATGCTAAACAGTGTCGAACTAATCAAAGTTTGACGTACAACCTATTAAAAAAAATTTTTATCTACCATCATATATCTTTAGTTTATTTTAGAACACTCCTCCATTGTCATAAGTAGCCTACCTGTAGCTAATATCGTTTAACCCATTAAATCCCGTACAGTTACAACTATAACCAACCAAAAGCTGAGACTTACATTTATATGTTTACGTCGCCAATAATGTTAGTTATCCTAGTTTTTTAATAATTGTCTTATCATAATATTCTATACCTCTTAATAGTCCCTTTTCAACTCTCTTTAAGATCTATTGCAGAAAGGACTGTCTTCGGCATGTATCGGGAAAAACAGTGACCCTTTTTCGATGAGCGAGAATTTTAATTAGTCTGTATTGCTAGACATGAGTTTATATCTATAATTACTTGTTCATGCTTAACCAAATGTCTTTTTTAAGAATTTGACATTCATTCACTATTTTTAAAAAATTCTGTCACAACTTTCCTATAAGAATAATTCCTTGAACCTTATATTGTTAATGTACAAAGTTTGTTTTTATGAAGATCTGAAGATAATACGTCCCTAGTTTAAAAGGAAGAGCTTAGAACAAACCAAGATCAACAAAGCTTTTCAACGAAACGTTAAATGAAAAAATATGAATTATTCCGATAAAACCGAGAAAGCAAAACGCAAAAAATATAAAGAAATACTGCGAAATAATTAAAGAGGACTTTATAGTATAAAGATGGCTGATCGTATAAAATCAAAACTAAATAAATATAACCTTCTACAATGTTCCGTTTTTTTTATACTCTTCTGTATGTGTAAATTCAAAACGTACAAATAATCTATCAGGGGTGGGGGGAACAGATGTTAAATTTAGGTAGAATTAAAGTAGAAACAAATTTTCCTTTTAATGTGAAATGGAAAAGAAATATTTTTTGCGTAGGCAGGATAGCAAAATGTTCATGATCTTAAAGCACTCTCTGAGAATATCGATAGTTGTTTTGTTTTTCTTTCAGAAATGTGTTCATATTAAATTAAATTATAAAAATATGTAATAGCCTATAACTTATAAAATTGTATTTTTAATTCCCACTTGTTTGAAGACATGTTATTCTTCACGTCAGGCATTGATATCTCCGAGGAAAGCTTGCTGAAACATGTTGTAATCCAGTTGTTGACTTGGTAACCAGACAAGTGTTTCCGTTCTGCCGCTTGAAGGCTGTTTACGTTCGGACCACCGAGGAGCATTCTTCCTTTATGCATACCTCTCATTGATCATTGCTTCTGAAAGGAACGTATTTCCCATTCGATATTTACGTACTCTTCCTGGTAAAGAACGCTTCGGATAGTTGTTAAAATTATCTTTAATTCATACTTTACAGAACCATTCCAGTGTTTATCAAATTAAACATAGAAGAATGAAAGATGTGGAACAAAACACTGGAATGGATTAACAGAATAAAAAAATAATTATTAATAAAATTTAAAACATCTAAAAAAATTAAAAACTTGTCAGCATTATCTAACATATTCTACTCCTGCGGACTTTCAAAAGTCTTTTTAATTGTAATTCAATTATTGTTAACAAACTCTTAACTGCCATTAAATTTAATTTTGTCCTAATTTTTTAATTGGAAACGTATCTAAATTTGTCAACTATGTATATTTTGGTTAAAAATTTTTTTTTGTAGCTAATATTTTGTGTTTTGTTTCAAGTGTTGTCTGCGTTTTATTTTATTTACGAATGTAGATACTTCTGTAACGTTTTCACTGATAGCACGTTGGTTACTAGCAATTGTAACTAGAGTGTAGCTTTATTCCAATATCTTCAGTAAATGAGTTTAAAATCATTATTTTGTCCGTCTGTCCCCAAAAAGATGCCACGATTTTAAAACTACCAGTTTCGGATAGAGTTTTCATCCACATCTATGTAGGGTATTCGTGGAGTTCTATGTAAAAATCTCATGTAGTTTTATGTAGTTTCTGGTGCAGTTATATAAAGTTTTAGCGCAGTTTTACATAGGTTCTAATTTATTTTAGTATAGGGTTCCAGTGCAGTTTTATATAGAGTTTTGTCCAATTTTATATAAAGTTTATTAAGTTTTATATAGAGTTTTATTGAAATTTTATTTAGGTTCTAATTTATTTTAGTATAGGGTTCCAGTGCAGTTTTATATAGAGTGTTTTCCAATTTTATATAAAGTTTATGAAGTTTGTTTTCATGAAATTTTATTTAGAGTTTTTATGCGGTTTTATATAGTTTTCATCAAGTTTTATATAGAGCTTTATGAAGTTTTATATAAAGGCTTCGTGAAGTTTTTTATAGAGTTCTAGGGCAGTTTTATATAGAGTTTTCATGAAATTTTATTTAGAGTTTTTATGCGGTTTTATATAGTTTTCATCAAGTTTTATATAGAGCTTTATGAAGTTTTATATAAAGGCTTCATGAAGTTTTATATAGAGTTCACATGTACTTTAATATAGAGTTCTAGTGAAGTTTTATATAGAGTATTCATGAAGTTTTATATAGGGTTTTCAAGTAGTTTGTTGTAATAGAGTTGTAATAGAGTATAACAGTTGTATATAGAGTTTCATAATTTTTATTTTAATAAAGGCTTTAGCAGAGCCAACCCAAGTACAGTTACGTCTCCGCATTCGAGAAACACCGGCGGATACCTCTCTTCCGACAAACTCTCTTCAGAACCCTCACAGTGATTTGCTAATATCCGCTACATGTTTTCTATTTTCTGTATTGTAAATAATTCTAGTGGAAAATTCGTATTGCTGTTGAGAAACCACATCAGCTACATACATTCTTTCTAATCCCTTCATCCTTGTGGGGTCTGAGAGAAGCAGTTTTGTGGCCATTTCTCTCATTCTTCTCTCCGTGTTTATATTCTCTCACCCTCGTCAAATTTCTTGCGTTTCTAGTCAGACATACACGCGTAACATGTCGTACATAAAGCAGGATATCTGAAATAATTACCTTACAAGGCGGTTTGACAAATAAAACCCACTCATTGCGCGTAACTAGTAATACACAACTAGTTTACTTTATACGGGGGGAAAGATTTCGTATCGTCAGCGAATTACTGCGTCACAACACGAAGCATTTGCGAAGCGCTGATGCCGCGACTTCACGGAGAAACGCGTTCAATTATATTTCTCATTTAAATTTATTTCTCCGATTGTAATAAATAACAGATGTACAGTCGCGTTCTGAGAGCGTAGTGCCCGGAGGAACACGCCGCGCCGGGACAAACTGCCAAACGTTTATTTCCGCTTACATATCGTTAGGTCCGATAAACTGGGGCTGCCAGAACAGGTTGGTCTAAAGTGCTTGACCGAGAAAGCCTAGTACTTGGAGGAACCATTCGGTTATTTTCGTCACATATTTTATATCAATATTTAATAGATTTTTATAAAGAAATAAATAACTCCGCACGAACTCAGAAAACAATGTACTTTATTATCATACGCGTTTTAGTGACTTATGTCACCATCATCATCGTCATTAGTAAAATTACTACAAATTTACGAGTATAGTTGTAGTAGTGTTACTGATGATGATGACATAAGCCATTAAAACGCGTATGGTAATAAAGTGCATTGTTTTGTGAGTTCGTGTGCAGTTATTTATTTTTGTAGATCCTTGACTCACAAGACAGCTGATTTAGTACTTATAATCGATTTTAATATGAGATTGTTGATAATGAATTTTTATTTTCTTGGTACAAATCTGTGGCAACGAAATTATACAGTAATTTTGGAAACTTTACAAATAAAAGGTTTTAATTTCCAAAAAAAAAACGTTACAAAAGCTGAGTATGCTATTAAAATGTAGTGCAACTGGCTCCTCAATATCTTTGATTTTATCCATTCTTTGGAACTGGAAGAGCATGGTTTACATAGCATGTTGGACACCTATTTCCCGCTGAAGGTAGAAGCATTAAAACTATTTTAACTATTTAAACTATTCATTATAGTGGAAATATAGAATGCTATATTACTTTTCTTTGTGAAAGGCGAAACGGCAAACATCATTATTTAAGATTTCTATACAGATTTTATTTATTTGTATTTTATTTCTAAATTTATTTTTAAAAAAATATAGATCCTAACAAAAAAATCGAGTAGGAGTTCCTTAGGTCGACAAAAGAAAATTTTAGTTACTTTTTATTAAATAATTACAATTAATATAAATAAATTAACATAACCTATGCTTTGAAATATCAAACACATCTACCACATAATCTATAATGTAAAATCAGCTGTTCTTTTAACTTATTAACATATTTTAGCCAAATAAGACCGAGTAAATTTATTGCATGCCTTGTCCCTTTTATAAAACGTTTCTACCATATAAAACTAAAATTAATGAATTAATATTTGAAAAAAAAATTATTAACGTCAAGTGTCAGCCACTACAAGTTTCAAAAATGTATTTTAACTTAAGTGGATTCATAAAAAGTATTAACGATTGAAATTTTGAAGAAAATATTTTTAAGGAGATTGTAATGTAATAGAAGGAAGTGGAAAGAGAAGGTTTCCGACCGCACAAATCAATATTCATCAAACCCCGTTTCCTATCTCAGACAGTGTAATCTTGAGTTATAAAGATAGCTAAGTCCTATTCAATAGGTTGTGTCTTAGTACTTTTTTAATAAATTTACTATAATAATTTCTGGTATTCGTAACTTTAGCAATCTAAACATTTTTAATTACACACAAACCTAAAATTAGGAATAACGAAAAAATTTCAAATCCTTCTAATAAAGTCAGACTTTTTCTATATACATATCTTGTTAAAATTTTGAATCCTTAATAAATCTTACTTTTTATTAATCCACTCAAGTTCAAATATTAATTAATTAATTAAATTTAATAATGAATTACTTTTAGTTTTATATGGAAGAAATACTGTTCACAAAAAGGGCAAGGTATGGAATACAGTTTTTTCGTTCCATTTGGCATAAAATTAGTGATAACATATGATTTCATTAAACAACTGTTTTAACGCAAAGGCTGTGTTACTTTATTTATATTAGTTATAATTATTTAATAAGAAGTAACTAAATAAAATTTTCCTTTATTTGCCTAAGTAGGTACTGACTTTAAAACTTTTGTTTGTAATAATAAATTTTTGTTTTCACAAAAGGGGCAAGGTATACAATTTAGTTAGTTAATTCTTCTCATATGGCCTAAAATAAGTGATAACATATGATTTTATATAACAGCTGATTTAATGTTATAGGTTATGTGGTAGGAAAACTGTTTTAACGCATAAGTTATGTTACTTTATAATAATTGTAACTATTTAATAAAAAGTAACTAAAATTAAATTTTTTTTTTTACTGACCTAAGTAGGAATCGACCCAGAAACATTTTAGTTTTTAATACTTGTTTTTACTGTAGTTTTATAATAATGAAGGACATATAATAGAAAGCCGCTAAAAATGATAATTTAGGTGCAGTACATAACAATAAAGGTTTTGCTTTTATAAAATGGTTTTTATTTTTATTTTGTAAATTTTTAACAATACGTAAAGTTGAAATTCATCCTTTATGTTTGACTTCAGTAAATCTAGTACCAAACGACAAAAGCTTACATTATGTGTTTTAAACTCATATTTTTATTACACAGGTTTGTTTCACTACTCAACTCTCGCAACAGGCATAAATAACAGTAAATTAAACGCAGTGAGTAGATCTTTAAATAGTAGACGCGAAATAAAAACACCTTTAGAAAAGGCGCCGTGGAAAGTTTATTGGGCCGAAAGTTATAAACGCTTGTAAATGCCCTGTCTATAAGAATTATTAAAGAGAGTTGGGATTAATCGGAACTGAGCGATGGCATAAAACCCATTACCTTGGCCACGGAGCGATGATCAATGGCCCAGTGATATATTGCCTCTCGGAGCGAGATGTTAATTTTCTCATTTATATTTTGTGGTCTGCAACAATTCCTGTACAAAAAACCAATGCAATCCGCGATAACGTCTTTGCCTTAGCTCGAGTCGGTTTCAAATCGCAAGTTTTCAGGCCAAATCACTAGGAATTAATCTTTACAAATTAATAAAATCTTGTTTCGGCCGTCAGAGTGTCGCAACAGTACTAACTATGCCGCACCGGTGGTTTTATTTAGTGGAATTAAATTAACATTTAATGCTTATTGATCTGTAGTAGAGGGGGGGATTTTAGTTCCAACCCCATCAGAAGGGTTATTAAATTTACTTTTTAATCTTTTCCAGGAAAAGTTGTTTTAAATTTACTAGTGACGTAACAACTTTATATTCACAAAGATAAAAGTCAAAATAGTGAACTCAAAATCTCACAAAAAATTAGTTTTTAATAAACACACACACACAACAAACTAGTTTCGGCGACGAATTCGCCTTCCTCAGTGCTTGGCTACTACTCAGTAGCTGGTAGTACTTTGTTGTGTGCGTGTGTTTATTAAAAACTAATTTTTTGTGAGATTTTGAGTTCACTATTTTGACTTTTACCTTTATGAATAGTTCTCACTAAGCTAAGCTCTAATTAACTAAAACTTCATATTTATATCACATTCTCAAAACATTTTATTGTATAACTTCAAGATAGTTTTCGTATGTAAATAATTGACGTTAAAAAGAACACGGTTAGTGAATATTTGCTCAGAATATCCCTAAAAGACTTTAATCTACGTAAATTATTTTGGTAATGGCCGAATATTGTTCAATAAAACTTCTAAATAGCGTTCAAATAAAGTAACTCGGTATAATGTATTAGGAATATACTGTGGTTGAATTTAATAATAAATATATAAAAACCTCTTGACCACAAACTTTCTTTATTTTACCCTTATGCACATTTCAGTTACCAAGTAGCCATCCTCAGAGGGATAACGTAAAAATACTCTTTGTCTTTGCATGTTATCCCTCTGAGGATGGTTACTTGGTAACTGAAATGTACATAAGGTTAAAATAAAGAAAGTTTGTGGCTAAGAGGTTTTTATGTATTTATTAACTCGGTACAGAGTCGCTGTTACAGAGAGTAAAGATCTAAAACCGAGGGGCACAACCCGAGAGCCACATGCGGCCCCTGTCTTCTCTTTTACTGCCCGGACACCATTCTAAAATGTTGCTCTTGGATTTATAGAAATGTAATACTATATCATATGGATAGGCATGCCAGCACGATATAGCAGTATTTGTGACAATATTCAAATGTAACTTATTGATCTACAGTAAATGATCGAGTTAAAGTCAAAGTTGTGAGAAGTTTCATTAATTGATATCTACAAAAAAACATTTACCTCTAGAAATGGTTAATTTGCGAGAAGTATTTTAAAAATTTCGTGTTTGTTCGGTTGTACGTTTTTTTGTGATGTTTTTTTGTAATAGAAACTATCAAATCTAAAGCTCGTACGCGTTTATCTGACAATCACTTTGAAACAACTTTGAAATTAGCAACCACACACATTGTAATGACATTGAACAATTATTAAATGGAAAATAATGTCACATTTGCAACTAAAATAACCATTTTACAGACTTCATTTTATGTCTATAACATTTTCAAGGAGAAAATTATTCTATTTTTTTAATCCTGATGTAATATCAACATTGCGACATTATAAAGATATGTAATTACTGACATCTGGACACATTGTTACCGATATTTATACTATTATATATTATAAAATAGCTGTCTATGTATGGTATTTACGCTCTGTTATAATATAGAATATATGGTATAATATTTGAAAATTTATTCACAACTAAATAGGACGTATTTCAATGTTGGACTCGGTAAATTTAGTTCTGCGGCCCGACTCGAGAGAAAATAACAATTAATATTACCTACCTTTCCAAAAACGTTTGCATCCCTATTCTAAAAGAACTTCCAGGAACATGTAAGTCTTTAACCTGATTTACTAAGTAAATACCACCCTGTAAATGTAGGCCTACTTAGTATCATTGTTAATTTATTACTCTAAATTTGAAAAGAATTTGATCTAACTAGACATTCAGTTCTTTTATATTTTTAATTGTGTGTACTTTTTAAGCATTAGAATTCCATTCAATTTAGAAAATGTTGCCTTGGGTTATTCATTACCTCTCCTTCCACCTGAAATGTTAAAACCCAATCCCCTCTTATTTTCTGGACAGTACTGAACTGATTTTGGTTACATTTAAAAATAAACCAAACCTAAATAAGTACTTTAAAACTACTTTTCTAATACTACACCGAACACTTGCAACTAGATGTTTTTTTTTTAGTGTTGTTTTAAAAGTATTCGACTCCTTATAAACCATATTTCACCATTACACGTAAGTTCTTTAACGTATCGATGTAAGAGAGAGTCTGTTTTGTAATTCTACAGCAAAAAAATTAATTCACGTCTTTTTGCGGGTTAAAACACTTGCCCACATTTTTGGGTTTAGTGACACCGTTATGGGTAAAGGTTCGGCGGTAAAGCGTCTAATTTAAGAATTTGTACATTTCACGTGTAAGTCGTTCCTCTTGTACTATACTTAGTCACTTTAAAGCCGGCTCTGTTTATCCTAGTACAATGGAATAGTCCCGTGTAAACACGTCGTGGAACACCTGACCCCTGCATTGTTTACCCCGGCGCACGATCGTCTGCTGTATGTCTTACCAAGACCGTTGCTAGCTTCCTTGTAATATAAAGGATATAAAATCATCATTGACACGTCGCAAGCACTAAAACCGGGGATAAATAATGAGCGGGTAGAGGAGTTTGTTTTACGCGCGTCCCAGGTGCCACAGTTCCCGCCAAACTCAGATCTATCAACTCGGAAATACAGGCAGGCGCTGGTACAAACTTATTTACAATATTTTGGAAATATATATTAAAATCTTCATATGAATCAAATTATTTTCAAAACTTCTAATGTAGATAATGTTTAGTTTTTGCATATATTTAACTTTTAATTCTATTGTACATCTTTTATTCTAGATCCTTTATTCATAAGACTAAAATGTTTATTTCAAACGGATTTGAAAAAAAACAGTAATATAAACAAATATTGTTTAAAGTCAATTCTTACTTGTGTCAACAAAGATTAATTTTATTCCATTTACTTTTTATTAAATATTTACAATTAATATAAATAAAGTAACAGAACCTATGCGTTGAAACATCTGTTCCATCACATAACCTATAACATAAAATCAGCTGTTTTATGTAATCATATGTTATCACTATTTTAACCCAAATGGGACGATATAACTATATTACATACCTTGCCTCTTTTGTAAAACGGTTTTCACCCAAGTAAAACTAAAATTAATTTAATAAATTCAATTAATGAATTAATATTTGAATCAAGCTGTAATATCATAAACTGACATCCACTACAAGTTTTAAAAAATGTATTTGTACTTCAATAAAAGTATTTTACTAACGATTGCAAATTTGAACTATATATATATATATATATATATATATATATACAGAGAGTGTGAAAGGAATTTTAAAAAATGTTTAATTATTTTTTGATAAGGAGAGGTAACATAGATAGGCCTGTTACAGTAAAGTGTAGTATTTTCTAGTTACACCAGGTTGATATGTGTAGTCACACGTCAACTAAACCCTGACATTTATGTTTACATAAGCCATTAATAAAGAACAATGGCAATCATGGAGCTGTCGGGAGATGTGTAACTCATTTTGCATGTGAATAATAAAGTCACATGTCATTACAGAGATCGATAAGAAAATAGCGTAACCTTATAAACATCTGAAAAGGTTCAATTGCGTTAGTTATTCTGTATTCTAATGACCTAATGAAAACATTAAATAATACGAAACTGAACGTAAAATTGCTTTTTATATTATTACAATTCATGTTTAAATTGAAATTTTGTCAAGTAGGCAATAATAATACAACTATGCTTTGAGCATAACTAGTGAGGTTATGTTTAAACAAATAAAAAACATACACAAAACTCACGAATTAATCATTTATTTACTCATACGCGTTTTAATGACCAAGTCATCATCTTCAGTGAGTGTTGCTACTACAACTTTGTAGTTGTAAGATAGAGTTTGTAGTAGCAACACTCACTGAAGATGATGACTTTGTCGTTGAAACGCGTATGAGTAAATAAATGATTAATTCGTGAGTCTTGTGTATGTCTTTTATTTGTTTTAAGCAATAATAAATTTACTTAAACATAACTGAAGTCGTTAATAAACTACGATATTAGATAAATATAAATTACTTTTAGTTAATTATAATATGATAACTCGGGAACAGTCCCGATTTTTAAAGTTGTGTCCAAAGTCCCTTAAAATAATATATTTGTCCCGCATTTCAAGTGCATTTTGTATCGGTAATAAGCCAATACAGTAGATTGTTATTTATTGCTCTTTTTTAAATTTAAAATTTGACTAAATAAATACGCCTAAAGAGATACCGTTAACTCTAGAAATTTTGTTGAAGAACAGAAATGGATTACTAATATAATATATGATATGATACAATTCTATTGCTTTTGTGGAACTGAGTGTTTCTTACATTCTACTACATCCAAACGTTGGTCCCGATTTCGACTTTTAAAAATATGGTCCCCTTAGTTATAATTTACGTGTATGTGTAATACGGATGTCCTTAAAAGACTTATGCCACAAAAATATAATAATGTATTTAGCCTTAAGCTTCAGTACTTACCAGTGACATAGTTATAACTGCCACTTTAACAAAGGTTTTTACATTTGTACAGTGACTAGCTTCAAAACGTAAGGAATCAGATTAATTTTTGGCTTGACTACTTCTGGCGATAAATTACTTATTATCTATGTATTTAACTAAGCAGAATGTAAAATTTAGGTTTCTCATAGTATTTGTACAAATTATATAACAAATCCCAATGCTTAAAAATATGATAAAAACCTGCACTATCTATTTACCCGCATTCCTGCTTTCTAACTTTGGTGTGGTCGCCACAAGCAAATAAAACTAATTTATTTTGTCAGCTTCTGTCCAATAGATAGCAATAAAATACAGTAATTTTTAAAAAAAAACCGTATCCCCGTAACAGACGATGGCTTTTTGACGACCCTTTAATTTGAGCTCGTAGACTCAGTAGGTCTCTGTATAATTGTAGTATATTACAATGAAGTTTTATATAAATAACTTCTTTTGGTATCATTTGGCAAAAAAAAAAACAATACTTACGGATATTTTTCAGCAGACGCGTTTCGCTTTAGATCAGTACATTGTTCAATGCTGTCAGTCACGGACAAGACTGTTGCTCAGGTGTGTTGTGTTGGTGTGAGTCTGTGGTGTATTGTTCATAGAGTAGTTTTTAGTTATTCACCTCAGACTCACACCAACACAACACACCTGAGCAACAGTCTTGTCCGTGATTCACAGCATTGAACAGTGACGTAGTGCGAAACGCTTCTGCTGAAAAAAATCAGCAAGTAGTGTTTTTTCCAAGTGATAGCAAAAGAAGTAATTTATATAAAAACCGCTCAAGTTGTACAACACAAAAACTGAAATTTTTTAGTTTGCTTTCATGGCATTGTTATTTCTTGCAAACCTTAACATGATTTATTAGATAATTCACGTTATCTAGCACAATTTTGGTAATGGAAACAAAAGACTGTTTTGCGAGTCGAGTATATTTTATCCTACCACGAAGATGTTTTGATAACTGGATTATTATCATCACCAGTATAAGCAAATCAGCAAATAATGGTTTTTTAACAAAGTTAGAAACTATTATCGATAATGTTTGGGTCAGCTAGCGTCGGCCCAGATTATCTAAAGCTAAAGGCCAGGGATTACCTAAACTTTTTGGGCTAGGCTAGGTAATTTACTTAACCTAAATTTTGCTACTCATTTTTGTTAACTTTGTTACGAAACTATTATTGCTGATTTGCTTTTGCTATGAGGCCTGTTAATGATAACGATCTAGGTATCGAAACGTCCCCGTGGCAGAATAAAATATATTTGCCGCACAAAACAGCTGTCTTTTATTTCTATTATCTCACTTCTTGCTGCGGACGCCCAGGGACATGTGACTCTGATGTCCAGAATACGTAGGTTAATATTGTCTTTATGTCATTCTGACCCCGGTGCAGACAGCAGAACTGCTCTGGATGGAATTGGTGAGGAGCAGCCCAGGAGGATATGCCCCAGGGCCTCCTTCTGTTCTACAGTTGGGGCAGAGAGGAGATTCACTTAAATTTAATTTGAAAAAAATAGATCTCAGTCATAATATGTAGTCACAATTTGTCCGATCCTTGCTCGTACTGCAAAGGCGGCTGTGGATCTGGGAACTCCTTGATACACCTGTAGGTCATTTGGTTATTTTTGTATGGCATAGAGGTTTCTTCCTTTGGTTTTTTTCTCCAACGTGGATCCATTTCCCTCTGACTGATGATTTCCCACCACTCAGGCATTTCTTCAGTGAGTACTGTGGTAAGAAAACCGGGCCCATTTTTGCTGCTCGCCTGGCGATTCTATCTGCTTTTTCCTTCCCATCGATGTCGCATTATGGGGGAATTCACTGAAACTGCATCTGTTTCTCACTGAGAGTGTTCAGCAAAATTGATATTTCTTTTAATCTGAACGAGTAGCTTCCTGGTTCTTGTTTTTCTATTATGTGCAAGACGCTCTTGATTCAGTGAGTATATAGAATTTCTCTTCCTGAAATTAAAGAAAGTTTACCGAGGCTGCATTTATTGCTAGCAACTCTGCATCGACACTGGAGGCCTCGTTCGCTGGTACTTAAAAATCTTCTTTAGTGAAGTGATTATTGTAGCCCGCTCCTAACGTATGTTGGACTTTGTCTAACTGACCCAACAGTGTATATTTGTATGGAGCCGGAGTACAGATTTTCTATTATCTGATTTCTTAAATAACTATTACTTTGTATGTACATTTATATCTACTATTAAAACCTGGAATATATTTAAACTAATAAGAAAAATAATTCACTTGCTTTTCAACTTGGGTGTATTGTGAAGTGCTATGTAAAACGTCTTTTTTAACACTAGAAATCTTTACAGTTCCATTTATTTGTAGTTTCGGGAGCTGTGTTATTTTATCAATACACTATAACTCGTGTCAAGTATTGTAGCGCTTTTTTTATTTCTTTAAATTTTAAATTAAAGAAAGTAGCTCAACAACAAAATTGTACTTCGTTTACTATTTGAAATACGGCCCACTTTAAACTGGAGTAGAACTGCTGGCGTAAAATTAAACGTTCGCGCCAAAACTGATTGCATTATAATTAGGACAATATTTTGGGATCGTCTTGACAATAGGCTGTACTAAAACTGTCCCGGCAGAGTGATGGGTCTGCCGTAAATTACCTGTTCCAAGCTATCAAAGCCTGACTTGAGTCATAAAACCATATATCACCCAGCTTTGATGCTGTCCCTAACGGTTTATTGTGTCCACTCTATTTTAAACTTCAAATATTTTCATTTTCCTTGACCAATTTTGAAGTGACTAGTTTTCACAAGAATGCAAATGCTTTTACGGTTTGATTTGGTATTTAACGTTCCTGTTTATAATAGTCAACTGCTGTTGGTGTGAACATTCTATATTTCTGTGTTGTGTTTACAAATATTTTTGTTAAGAATTGAGAAGTCTTTTCATTTTCGTTTATTGAATGGAAGGCCAAAAGTATGTGTTGAAATTTCTTTTAATTTGCTTTTCATAAATAGTTTTATAGGCATTAGAGTGTACTTAATTATTGCGCTGTAGGGCCTTTTTAGTTAGGTGGGACATGGCGTAAAGGGCGGTAATTTAAGTCGATCTAGATTAACGAAAACAAATTTACCTTTATTTACAAACGACAATAGTTTTTAGAGCTATTCTGGCGATAGGTCTACTCTTTTCTTCCCCTGTTAGAGGTACACACAAACAATAACACAAGAAATATACAAAAGGAATGCAAATAACTCAAGTCTCGCGAGCAAGTTATCCATTTAAATCCGTGAGCAAGATGCGGATTTGAATACACGAAATATGCGTACACCAGGAACCTTGAGAAAGATGCGTACGGGATCAGGTTTTGACAGATTTTGAGGGTAAGGTATGACGTCAGAACATTGTGACAGGCGAAAAACCTGTAAACTTTCAGGCGTGTACACGGATCTATTAAAATCATCGAACTACAAAATTGAAGTTATGTTTGACCTAATCATAGCTCGAGGATGATACTTAGATAATGGAGTTAATTTAAAACTCCATCTATTAAACCTGATTTCCATTACACTATTGCCAGGCTTTGGATTGGGAAAATGTTAGAGATATGTTCTGTCGCAATCATTTTGTCGTGTTTAAAATCAGCTTTTAGACATATTTTTTTTGTTTTTTTATATTTTTAGTTTCCACTGGAAATGTAGTTTACCTCTAACGCTTAGTGTTTCGAGGTTGGAGATCCTTTAAACTTGTATCTATTAAACCTGATTTCCACGCTATTTCTAGGATTTGGACTGGCAAAATGATGAGACATATGCTGCGCCTTTTGTAGTGTTTAAAATCAGCTTAAAGACAAAGTAGGCAAGAAGACTTTTGGCCCATTATGACAGGGAAATCCAAAAACTAGAAAGTTACTAGCAAATAGTTTAGGAGTGGTCTGGGTGACAGCTGAAGTCTGGTTTGCATGTTTTCTCGCTTACCAAATTTACCACCCTCGTCAGTTGCTAATGTATCTTCATGTACGCATATTTTACTGTAGGGATTTTTTGTGCTACCCTTCGTTTTACCAACATTTTCTGTCTACGTCTTACATTAATTATAAGAAGAAAAGTACAATGCCATATCTTGTTATTGTGTTCTAGTAGCAAGCATCTTGAAGGGTGAGGGGTAATTTATAACAGTGAAAGGATTACTGGCTGTAGACCTTGAATTTTCCCGAATCTGTCAAAGGTTTAAATGACATTTGTTTAGGCAGCTATTTTCCCTGTTTCACTGAAAGGATAAAGATGATGAACACTATTAAACCCAACCAAACCTAATTATACAACCCCTGGCTCAAGGGAGCTTCGCTACAATTTTTTGTCTTATTAAGAAGCAGAAATAATTAAAATCTTCAAAAGGAAGAGGGTACAAACTTGCAATTGTGTGTGGTAAAGGCTACGCTTCATGCCTTACCTACTTTCTCGTTTATTATTAGTCTTCCTATAGACTACATTATTAAACTTTACCTTTTGTTCTAATTGACAGTTTGTTTTTACACTTTTTTCCATTATTCTTTGTTATTCCGCATCAGTTGTTTGTTATTTTCATTCCTTAATATTTATGCCATGTTCGTCAACTTTATTAAATAACATTACTCAATGGTCGTGCAGTTCCATTATTTTATTATTTTGCTTTTACGACATGATAAATATTTTTATGCGAATTGGCTGAACACGTTTTATTTAATGTCAGCTGTTTCTAGAGTTCTTTTCAAACAATCTGTTGCTCTGAATAGAGTGGAATAGGAAAACAGCTGTAAATTCTGCCGGAGTACTGAGACGAAATAAGAATGAAATATTATTAAATGTATTCTGTCATATTAGGCAACTATCATTAGGCTATCATATTAGGCTGTTCTTTCATTATCGAACATTGGTTATCGAGTGGGACGATGGCTTCAATTGTCAATATTCTGACAATTTGAGAACCGTCCTACAAGCATGTCTAATATTAATGTAAATAAAAGCTTTCAGTAGGGAATTATTCTATTAAAAAATAATCTCAATAGTAAACCCATAAAGCAGAATTATTTATATTTATTATAAAGTAGAATTATTTCAAACAAAAAATGCATGTTTGTAATTTTACATGTATTGCAGTGTAGTGATCTAAGTGCAAAAAGTGAATACGTAACGGTATATGATTTGGGAATCATTTATTGGAGTCATTTAATTGTAAAAAATACAATGAATCAAATCTGGGTGGATAGTTATTTTGAAAGCTGAATTATTTTGAAGTTAGTTCTACATATAGGTTTGAGTACATTTTTCTACCTTTCTTAAGAATGAGATTTTTTTCTTTGCTGTCGTGTTTCGGAATAACTCCGTTCTAAAAACTCAAATAATACTGGTTTAAAGAGTTTTAAGAACAAAGTTATTTCGAAGCGGGTCAACAGAGAAAAATATTTTTATGTTAGATTCGGAATTATACTCCGTTCTAAAAACTCAAATAATATTCCACAATATCAAGACCACAGTGGTACAATATATTACAATGAAAGTATTGGAAAGAACCACAATACCACAAAAATAATAAAAAATAACAAATAAAATAAGTTACTTAGTACACTCTAGTTTGTAACTTCTTGTTTTCTAGATTGTAATTTTGTAATAAGACCCTCTGATGATGATGACATGGTCATCGAAATGTACATAAGGGTTTAATCTTAAGTAACTTATTATATTTGTTATTTTTGATTTTTTTTGTTATATTGGGGTTCTTTCCAATATTTTCGTCAAATAATACTCGTTTAAAGAGTTTTAAGAATGGAGTTATTTCGAAGCGGGTCAACAGAGAAAAATATTTTAATGTTAGGAAAGGGAGGAAAATGTATACAAACATTTCTAGCAGAAGTGAAGATGAGTATATTAAGAAGTAGAAAGGCCTGTTTATTCTACAGTCGCGTGGACGAGATCAAGGCCGAATATGGAGTATTGCAAATAACAAATCCTGGGCAATAAGGACCAAATATGAGGTGGAATATCTCTAACTAAATCGTCCCAGGATGTAGCTTGACCACTCAACAAATATAAGTTCATAGTTCCTAAATGGAAAAATAGCTTTTAATGGAGCTACCACTCCCCAAATAGTAATAAAAAACTGTTAAAATAATGTTTTACTTCTAAAACAATAGTAAAAGATTAATAAATTTAAGAGTTATGAAATTCCCTCATATACGTTTTCGCTTGTTAGTATTTTGTCTGTTTTAGAAACTGGACATAACAGTTCCACAAAGCAAAAGGTATCATTTGGAACCGCTTTAGGTAACTCATTGCTCCACCCCACAATTATCAGTCACCGATAATGAGGCTGTCACTACATGTCACAAATTACAAACAAATAACCCCTTCCCCTAATAAGCGAAAAATTTATAACAGAAAACTATCCTACAAACATCGACAAGAACTAAAAGGAGGAGTCGGATATTATTACTATTAGCGTTTTGAGAATGGAGTTATTTCGAAACGAACCAACAAAAAATATATATTGTAATGTTACGAAAAACAGAAAAATGTACTCAAATGTATACAATTTTCTCAACATGTAAAGATGAGTATATTAGGAATTTAATTTATTTATTTTTATATTAAAAACAGCACGAAAGGTACTTATTATATAATGTATTTTTATTGTTTTCATATATTGAAACAAAAAATATTTCATTTTATATATAGCCTACTCACTCCTATAATGTAAATTTATTAGTTTAATTTTCTTCCAATGTTAATTGAAGCTCTTTAAACAAATCTCAATTACGTTAAAAATTGCCCAGCGTTTTAACCTTCTAGTAATGTACAAAATTATTTTAATCCAATATTGAAACTTGTATTAAATTTAATATGTTCAACTTGGAAATAATATGAACGGCCCAAATTTATTGAGATATTTGGAGCTGATCGTCACGATTTTAGAATTGTTTAGCACACTTTGGTTGAGTTCGGTTTAAAAATGTTTTTATTTATAGATTTTACGTACTTATTTTTTTAACTAAACAATTTTAGACGTTTTAGCAAATTTTCCAATAAAATTAATTGCTGTGCCTGTTACGTAGTGTACGCAAAAGCAGTGATGACATTTTATCGAAGATTTTTTCGTTTACAACCTAAATGCAACTGTTTAATAGCGAAGGCGGTGGCCGTGTTTGTTTTCCTAGCTTGTGTCCCACTGCAGACAGTAAAACAAGAAGGCGCATTGGTACATATTAAGAAAACCGCGGGATCAACAAATAGACAGCCGAATTGAAATAGCGGCATCGTAAAACGGCGGAGATTTATCCCAAGCCGGCGATAAAATATAGCCACGTGGATGGCAATTAACACTTTTATACACAGCCCACCCACGGCTTTACTAATTATAGTAGAGTTCAAGACAAAACAATGCTACTTGGATAGAGAACACATGGAACCCACTCGGCCGATTGTTTCCTGTATCCGTGAAAGAGAAAGTGCGTGCTGTTGCCGTAGATTGGACGGAACAGCGTGTGCGAATTTTTAAAAAGCAAAGAATTTTGAATATAAAAAGTTATTTTTCAAAACAACTAATTATCATTCAGAAGATAATTAATTGCCTGTTTCATTAAAACACAGTTTTTCGGAATCTGCAGAAAATTTGTTTGAAAATTCATACAAGAAAAGTAAGGGTGAAAACAGTAAATTTTATTTCATTCAGTTTAAAATTGTCTTTAGATAAGTTTACTATTTAGCCTCCTTCAGGGTAAATAACTTTTGCGAATTTTTAAGGGATTGTTATTTTTAAGGGGACTCTTCGAATAGAATTTTTTAACTTTAATTTTCAAAATAACTAATTATCATTCAGAAAAATAACTAATTTCCCCTTTACTTTAAAACACGTTTTTCGTCCTGAATGTTTACAAAATTTGTGTGAAAACACTTAGAAGGAGAAGAAGATATAAACAGTATATTTTATTTAATTCAGTTTAAAAATGTCTTTACATTATGTTTACTATTTAGCCTCCTTCAGGGTAAATAACTTTTGCCAATTATAAAGGGATTGTAAAACTATTCTCCTGATAAAGTAAAAAGTTTAAAGTCAAAGATGTTAAAAACTTTATTTTTCAAAATAACTGTTTATCATTCAAAAAAATAACTAATTTCGTCTTTTTATTAATTAAACTTTTTTTCTTCCTAAATTTTTACAAAATATTTTAAAAAACGGACAAAGATGAGGGAAAAACACTAAATTTTATTAAATTCAGTTTAAAAATCTCTGGCGGGAACATTGCCTGTAAATCTAATATGTATAATTAAATGTTACATAGACCTTTGGCTGTTTTCCACATAGTTTACTAATAGCAGTAAATTATTAATAAATAGAAATTACTGACATCGATTGTCAAAACCTATAACTCTCTCCACTCAGTGATCCTTAACCATCTCTTGGTTTTCCTTCCAAGACGCTTCAAGAGTATCTTTCCACTTGTCCCATTGTTGACTTCATATTTTCAGGCAACGGTGGATTAAATGTGGCGATTTTGCTTTAAAAAAGGTCACTGGTATACGAATTGGAACTTTTTTAAAATTAAAACCTGGGAAACAATATAGCCCTTGAGTTTGAGAACATAGGGGTGTCTGGATTCGATGCTTACCCACATCCAACAATATAACTATAAAACTCATTAACCTAGCAATAGTGTCTTTAAAAGTCTTGAAGTAGGAACTTGTTTAGCATTTTCTCCTTATCTCACAACCTTTCTCCGCAAGCGTCTTCAACGTAGGGTTATTATTTCAATAATACTATTTCTTTTTACCATTACATAAAACAAGTAATATAAACAACACATTTTGAAAGTCAAAAAATTTTTCATATTCTCTTTTTATTAAATAATTACAATTAATATAAATAATGTAACAACCCATGCGTTACAACAGCTGTTTTACCACATAACCTTACACTATAAAATCAGCTGTCTTGTGAAACCCGTTAGCACTTATTTTAATCCAAATTGACTGTGTTACATATCTTGCCCCTTTTGTGAAAAATATTTCTCTTATATAAAACTAAAATTAATTCATTTATAAATTTAATTAATTATGATTATTTGAAAAAAACTATATCAACATCAAGTGTCCTCTACTATAAGTTTAAGAAAAATGTATTTTAATTCAAGCGGATGAATAAAAAGTATTTTATTAACTATTGAGAAATTTAACGAGATAAACATAAGGAAAGTGTGAACTAATAGAAAAAAAATTAACCAGTTCCTATATTATCTGTCTAAAACTGTGTTGTAATCGGGCCTTTTAAACCGATAGCTTTTGGTTTTGATATATTTTTCTTCTAATAGATATTAAATTATGTTTATCGATTATAAAACGCCAATTAGTTTGACTGTGACGTTAAATCCAACCCTTACTAGGTTCTTATATTAACAACCACCCCTTAGCTAAATAGTAAAATATCTTTAACTTTTTACATTTACCTGCCTTAAAAATTTAAAAAACCTTCAATTATACGAATGTCATTAAAATCCTACCCTAAGTTCTCTCTGAAATTTAAATCCAGCCCTTAGCTTAATCTGATATTAAATTGTTACATTCCTGAATTTAATATTAAAAATCTTCCCTTAGTTAATCTCATATTAAAATCGTAGCCTTAGCTAAATCGGATATTATATTCCCACTATTAGTTGTCTCTTGCTAATAAAATCCCACCCTTATTAATATATATATATATATATATATATATATATATATATATATATATATATATATATATATATAGATGTTGGTGCTGGATAAATAGCAATACATTAAACTTCTACAGTAATTTAAACTTTATTTGTGGAGTATAATTGAATAAAGGAAGCTTAATACCGCATGGTCTGCTGAAGTCGTATCAAAGGGCAGAGATGCAAGCGTGCAACTGCGACACATCGTAAAATTGAAAATAGTCGAGAGACGCGGCATGTCATCGTAAACGGCGAGAAGCTCATACCCGGCTGAGCCAACTAAGTGCAACTTAATGATGTCTCTACTTAGTTGAATACTTGGCAGCCGAGTCTAATCAATAATTCAAATCGTTTTTATTGCTCGTCCAGCGGTGGGATTGTCTGAGCGAATAGTTGTTTATTTCTGTAAATTTGGCAGCAGTGTAATTTTGTTTTTCATCCTATTCTCATCTCGTGAAACTTTCATTGATAGAATCTTTTCATTGAATTTGAAACATTTTTTTATTAAATGTTTGTAGATACATACGTGCGCGCTCGCTAGAAGAAACAACCATTACAGTTTTATATCGCAATACTTAAATAAGTAGTATATATTATATGTATACAATAAGAATAAACATAATATGTTTCCCCTCCTATCGCAACTATACGTTTCATTTACAAAGCTATACTATAACGAGAGTATTAAAGCACTTGGTGGATCCTTGCTAATCTAGGTGTTATTGACTTGGTTATAACCCCTGATGATGACTTCGTTATGTCATCTGATGATATTCTCTTGATTACACCCCTGATGATGACTTCGTTATGTCATCTGATGATAATGTCTTGGTTACACCCCTGATGATGACTTGGTTATATCATCTGATGATAATGTTTTGATTACACCCCACGATGATGACTTGTTTATATCATCTGATTATAATGTCTTGATTACACCCCTGATGATGACATCGTTATATCATCTGATGATAATGTCTTGGTTACACCCCTGATGATGACATCGTTACATCATATGATGATAATGCCTTAGTTACACCCCTGATGAGGACTTTGTTATATCATCTCATGATAATGTCTTGGTTACACCCCTGATAATGACTTCGTTATGTCATCTGGTTATAATGTCTTGGTTACACCCCTGATGATTGCTTCGTTATATCATCTGATGATAATGCCTTAGTTACACCCCTGATCAGGAATTTGTTATATCATCTGATGATAATGTCTTGATTACACCCCTGATGATGACTTCGTTATGTCATCTGATGATAATGTCTTGGTTACACCCCTGATGATTGTTTCGTTATATCATCTGATGATAATGTCTTGATTACACCCCTGATGATGACTTCGTTATGTCATCTGATGATAATGTCTTGTTTACACCCCTGATGATTGCTTCGTTATATCATCTGATGATAATGTCTTGGTTAAACCCCCTGATGATGACTTGGTTATACCATCTGACGATAATGAATTAGTTAAACGATCTAATGATTATTTCGTTATACCCTCTGATGATAATGGCTTCGTTATACCCTCTGATGATGTCTTGGTTATAGCCTACCCTCTGGTGATATTGGCTTGCGTTATAACATCTGATGATGACCTCGATTAGACTCTGAGGATAATGTCTGTTATTAATATTCGTAAGTTGAGAGTTTAAAGTTATATAATTTAGTGAGTTAGTTATTATATGTTTATAATTCTTTTTTTGAGATTTTATTGTCCATTCTATTTAATAATAACGCCACTGTGATGATTGATTTCTTCTAAGAAAAAATAAAATTAATATGTATTGTACTGCAATATCTAGCAAACATCAGGTCCTGGTTTCGTGTTAGCGGAACAATTATTTGAGATGCTTTGAAAACGTCTAATTACTTAAAACTACATAAAGTAACAGTTACCTGGAAGGTAACATCTGTGGGAATAGACTGAGAGAAGAAATGCACGCCGCCCCGATGAAAGGTGACAAAGACGCAGCGGCGGCGGGTGAAGGACGAGTAAACACGCTGTAAAACAGATGGACTGACGGATACTTAAATTAGTAGAAACATAAAAACTATGTAGAACGTGTTGTTTGCGGCTGTAGTTTAGTACCTACCTGGTTCCGCGGTGATTTACAAGAGGTTAGACTCTGCTACCAACACTAGTTATACAACATACGATGCGAGTAGGCAAACAGCTGATTTTTTTCGGATCGGGACGAATTTATTGAATCAACGTTATTTAATAGAATAATGCAACGGGACTTATCTAAAACACTTTTATTAAAATCATTTAATAACCACTTTTGTAACGTCCAAAATCAATAATCAACTGCCAAAATAAACCTCCTATATTTTTAAAGTGAAAATGCCTTCAGACAAGTGCGACGCGTTTTGGAAGGTATCCAAAACAAGATATTCAAGGATAAAAATTCAAAAGTATTTAAGAAAGCCAAATACAATGAAGTCGTTAAAGTGTTACATAGTTAGAGGTTATTTAAAGGTTATGTTTAATAATTTTCAAGTCGAATTTCTTATTTATTGAGAAATACTCGTGTAGTTTATTTTATTAAATTACGTGACAGTGGATGATTTCACAGCTGATTTCATTACTCATAGGTTAAGTTAATTAATTTAAATTATAATTATTTCTAAAAAATGATATTTCAATAGAATAATATGGAATATTTTATTTGTATATTATGTCATTTTTTAAGTTAAAATGTCTTTAGGGGCTTCTGACAAGTTTTAAAAAAGAATTCGTTAGAATTATTTTATTTTATTAATAATATTTTTAACGTCTACATAGGCCTAAACACATTACCAGCTATATTAATATTCAAGTTTTCACTTCCGTCACCATTTCCCTGACTGCTACATTTTTCTTGAATTTTGATTCTATGATTTCTATACAACCGAAGGTACATATTGTCTCACATAGAAATCATACCAGCGTTCTATTCGTTTAAAAAAAGTCTGATACAAATTCCAGATTTATCTGAATCAACATGGCCTGCCAAATTATGTTTTGTAATATGATTATGAGAAATAGGTAATCACAGACTGAAAATCAGTGATTCATTTTATTTTATTTTCGATTCTCGAGTCTGAGGGACCAGCTATTAGGTAAGGGCAACTGAGAGTGGCTAGATGTCCGATTGCACTACCTGGACAGCTATCAGACAAGCTATTGAGGTAAGGAAAGCCCGGGAGTTCTACGGCTCCCGAATTGTTCTAAAAAAAGCGGTCGAACCGGAGGTGTTACGAAAAATGCGTTAAAGAGGAAACAATCGCAATTTACGAGGGTGATAAATTTGATAAACGAAAAAAGCGTACAAACCGGACTCCAGTTGCCACCCAGGCCATATACCACTAAACTATTGGCTAGTAGCTTTCAAAGTTTTGGATTTTCCCTGCCAAAAAGGGGTTTTCCACTTTGACAGTGGTAACTTTGCCTTAAAGTGTCAGGGTGTTAAGTTAGATTTAATCTTCACTTCGGTGTGTTTTGTGTTTAGTGAATATGGAGGTGACGTCTACTATTAAGGGGGAACCGATGGTGTACATATCTTGCTATACATAACGAAAACATATAGAAAAAAGGGCATAGTATGAAGGAAATCCGGTTTAATAGATAAAGATTTAAATCCCGATTTAAGCTTTATCTCCAACCTTTAATCTTTGGATTTCCAGCCCCGAGAAACTAAGCGACATTTATGCTTAGCTAAACAATCAATGATGTTAAAATACCTATGTACTCGTATAAGTTGTACGCATTTTTCGCGTGTCACAATGTTCTGACGTCATAGCTTACTTTCACTATCTGTCGAAACTTTATCCTGTACGTATTTTTCGCAACATTCCTGGTGTACGCATATTTCGTTGTGCGCATCTTTCGTGTATTCTAACCCTAGAGCCTGGTTGAAGTTTGTCTCAGGCCCCGGATACTAGTTACACGGGTCATGGTACCAAGCCTCCGGTCTCGGAACTGACAACAGTCACAAGGTTGGATTCGTGGGGGTAGAGGTGTCACACGCTAGACTGTGGATTTCCCACATAAGGAAATCCATTTGTTCTTTCGAGGAGGAGAGTCGTCATTTAAATTTTCACTAACATAATCCGAATCCCCGAATACCTTTTAGATTCTATGCTGACTCTCTTACCTACTGGAAATAACAACTCTGGTTTTATTATTTACTATTGTGTAAAAACATATCGTCAATTACATTGCATCATGGAAAAAGTACAGTGGTAACTAAGCACTTGATAATATTTTTACTGTAATAATTTTGAATTATAAAATAAAAAAATATTTTACTTAGATGTTCATAATAGTATCCAGAGACATTAACGCAAGTACTGTCATATACACGCGTGTAGTGCAGATTTGAAGGTAAATATTAAAAAAAACAACTATCCCCTTATCCACGATTTATAAAAATTATCACGTTTTAAATAAATTACATTTTCATTAGCTGAAACTATTCAGCTAATTTTTCAAATTAGATAACATTCGGCGAAAGTTGTTTCTAGTTATTATTATTTTTTTCTGTTTTTGTGTAGGACACCTTGATGTTTTTATTATAAATTATACTTTGGGCATCACTTGGAAATGAAGAGAAAATAAGTAGTCTTTCTTTGCCAAGTTGTACCAAAAGTGTAACTAATAAATTTTTATTTGGAAACGTACGTAGTGCGATAAGAACTTTCGTGGTGGCTATGCTAGTACCCTAGAAGACAGGTGTTTCGTCCCTCTTCCCATTTTTGTTTTTCTTATCCTACAACAAAACCCACTTCGTTCTAGTATGACTTAATACAATTTGTTCTTGCAAAGCTAGGCACAACTAAATGCTCATTGCGAGGTACATGAGATAATAAATAACCAAAAACAAATTAAAACTGTTCCATACTTATTAAGGCCGTTGCATGAATGTATAGCTTATGACGTCTAGATCCTGCTATCGCTTTACCACTTGAACACTATAAACAATAAGTACTAAAATTAGGCAAAGTCTGTGAGTACGACCAACAAATGTGCATCACGTTTTGCAAGTGTAAGATGAACACAAATTGTAATACTTTATAACTATGCTCAGTTAATAGCTTTTTAAATTACCTCATTATAAAGCCCCCATGATGCCTTGGTCGCTGATGCAAACTGGCAGGTGTTTTCTAAACAGGGGCGTTGTTGCGACTGTAGATTGACAGAAGCGGATCTGTGTAGACTTGTGGCTTTTTAATTCCGTTTGTTTTTAAAGCCTATGTAGGTTTCCGTATGAATTATGATTAAGAAATAGGTTTTAGATTTCATTCACAATGAAGAATAAACCCTATATAAGCCATACAAAACAATAATTGTGGGGTTTTCAACTAAAGGGCTTCAATATCTAATAATAACTCGTGAAAACGCAGACGTTAGTTAGGGTAGGTCATATAATAAAATTTTAACAACTTTTAAATGACTATCTCCTATGGCAGGCCTGACTGTGTACGTTTTGCATGGAGGGAAATCTTCGGCTTGCCTTGACACTACTGTATGCCCTAACACATTTTATGCGGTATTAAAAGTAAATTAAGGAATAACATATGACTTCATACAACAGCTGATTTTATCTTATAGGTTATGTTATTGTTTTACGACGTAAATTATTGATTGCACACTACTAAGTTAAAATGTAATTAATATTTAATACATATATTAACTTTTTTATATTTCGAGAAATCTTACTGTAATTTTATTCAATATAATGATAATAATGAGTTAAATATTTTAAAACCTCTTAGGCGCGTCTACTAATCTTTAAGATCCGATATTAATTAAATTTGTTAAGTAAACTTTGTAGTCAGTAAACCTTTTGATGTCTTTTAAGTTTTTTTCTGGAAACTATATTATTTTTATTACTAGCTAATTAAGTAGATATTAAACTCTCGAAAAATGAAACTCTTGAAATAAGGTATTGCCTCCGATAAGCTAGGCCCACTGACTAATATTTTTAATGGGCAAAACTTAAAAACTGTTGTCAATAATATATTTTATATCCATAAGATAAATTATTCCAATAGTAAATGTATATTTTGAAATAAAATTAGAAAAACCGAAATTTTGTTACGTGTCACGTTGTATATGTGCATTTTTTTATTATCTTTGAGTTGAAATAATGTTTTAACGTAAGTAATCAGTTAGCAAACAAGAGAAGAGGTAATATTTAAACAAAATTTTTAAAATTTTATTCATGGACATATTAATTTGTTTTGATAATAATTTTTTTATCATTAACATTTGCATGAAATGTTCCAAAAAGTAGTCCAACGGCGGATGCGATATTCTCTCCATATGATGGCAAAGAAACAACGGTTATATATTTGAATATATGTTTCTGTCTTTCTTAACAATAAAATGTTTCCTTTGATGAAGCGTTTCGGAATAAGGTCTTTTTCAAAACATTTATAGTACTGTTTAAGTGATGAACGGCGTGATTCCGAAACGCGGCAACGAAGGAAAATATTTTAATGTCAGTAAAGGCAGAAATATGTAGTCAAAAGTATACAAATATTCAGATGAGTATGTAAAGAAACACGTGTTGAAAGTAATTTTAATACTGTTTATTTTAGGAGGCACATATTAAATTCTTGACCCTACCTCTGCTTTACGAAATAATATGATAATGTGTCTAAATTTCTAAACTTACGACGGAGAAAGCAGTCCTTCGAAGAAGACAACATACTGTTTCTCTCCAGCTGGGAAGTTTTCTTTTTGCATTTACAATAAAATTTTTAAATAATTAGATTTTAAAAACTCATTCACA
The DNA here is from genome assembly GCA_036971475.1 of Prosapia bicincta. Classification (NCBI taxonomy): domain Eukaryota; kingdom Metazoa; phylum Arthropoda; class Insecta; order Hemiptera; family Cercopidae; genus Prosapia; species Prosapia bicincta. Next base: position 2,386,581 of record JBAIZL010000004.1, on the reverse strand, counting down.
AATTTCGTTTAAAACTTAACACGTCACTGGTCAGCAATGGTTTATAGTTTTGTCCGCTAGGTGGCTCTGGAGCACAAATTCTTAATTTTACTTTACGTTCCTAAAACACTTCCACAACTCATGTTAGACTTTCTAGAAAACAAATTACTAAGTACAGTGGGTTTTAAAACTTTTTTTACAGCAGGACTGTCCATCAAGGATGGTGCCCTCGTTTATTTTTGTGAGCTCTTCAAATATAATTGTAATAAATAAATAATCTGTATTGTTTAGAATAAAAGATATTTTAAGTCGTTAAAAAAGTATTATTAGAAAGACGTTTCAAAAAATGAGTTGTCTTTTTCAAGTCGTTATTAAACTTGTGGTCTACAATGCAAGCTGTGAATGACTCCATTGTTGAAAATGTTTTTCATCACAACATTGTCAACAGTGGGGTCATTATTGAAGTTGTTTCTTTCGACCACAAGTTTAATAATGACATGAAAACGACTTTTAGTTGAAGAAACGTTGTCCTAATAAATAATTATTCTTGACTCGTTAAAACGACCGATTTTATTCTAAACATTTCCATACAAATGAAAATGGTGGAAGCTGTATTGTTATTATTATTATTATTATTATTATTATTATTATTATTATTATTATTATTATTATTATTATTGTCGTAATTAAATGTCACATGACTACGTTTTATTCAGGTGATTTATTACATACAGGTTTGAACAAGAATTTATTTATATGTTTATAGTAGAATTTTATTTTACGTAAATTCAAAATGTGCCATATGTATACAATTTCAACTTGAAAAAGGCTACGCTTACAATTAATAATAATAAATTTATAGATAAATAATAATTTTGTACAAGATTTTAGTCTCTTTTCTGCTACACAAATTGTTTAAAACCAACGAAATATTACTCGAAAAATGAAACAAGTGTTTATGAATTTTTTTAAAAACCCATGAGAGAAGACAGATTTCGTGTGCAGGATACGGATTATATTATAGGAATGAAATAAATTATTTCAATTCAGTAAGTTTTATAGAAATAAGAAGAGTTACGAAAATATTGCTTATAACGCATTAAGTTATAAATAAATAAAACCCCTTAAGCCACAAACGCTTTTTATTTGTACTTTAATTTTAATTAATTTGAAACAAATACGAAATAATTATAGTTTTTAAACATCTTTCCAAATATATTTTTATATTTATCCTCTACGTTTATTTTCCGTAAAGACTAAATTGTTTGAACAATTTTTAAATTAACGTCGTTAAAACTATTTTTAATATAAATATTCCATCACTATATTAATTATTTGTGAATAAATATGAAAATATTATAGTTTCAAACGCCTTTTCAAAATATATCTTTTATTTATCATCTACTTTTAATTTCTAGTGTTGCCGTAGGACGAATACATTTCTGAGCCTGTTACAAGATATTCAATTGTAAAACAAGTTATTCTAATATTTCGGTTTCAAACCTATGCAATACAAGTTGAAACATGTTTGTAATTGTTTTTTTCTTTCTACTTCATGAAAATTGACCTTTCGGGCAGAAAATTGTTCTACATTATGGTTTAAAAATGTACCAAAATTCTAAGATCAACATTGCTTTTTATTACAATTAAAATATTGGATAGAGCCAAAATACCACAAAAACAGTCAAAAATTACAAATAAAACAAGTTACTTAAGATTAAACTCTTATGTACATTTCGATGACCATGCCATCATCAGAGGGTCTTATTACAAAATTACAATATAGCAAACAAGATGTTACCAACTGGAGTGATTAGTATGTAACATCTTGTTTGCTAGATTGTAATTGTGTAATAAGACCCTCTGATGATGATGACATGGCCATCGAAATGTACATAAGAGTTTAATCTTAAGTAACTTGTTTTATTTGTTATTTTTGATTGTTTTTGTGATATCGGGGTTCTTTCCAATATTTCAATTGTAATATATTGTACCACTCTGTGCTCTTGATATTGTGTATTGCTCTTTATGATAAAAAATTCATAATACATTCCTTATGCTAGAAATATCTTGATATATAGAGAATATTTACAGCTTAGCCTAATGTCAGATATGAAAAGCGCTCCTAGCGGATTTATTAAAAACTTACCTTTAAACATAATTAAAGCACAATAAATCTCGTCCAACTTTGACGGAGTAGTAAGTTGGGGAAATACTATTGTAATTATTTGCCAACCATTCGGAAAGAATATTTCTATACGTAGAGTTTGGAAAAATTATTTATCGAAATAAATCTTATAAGAATAAAATTAAAACTCTTTAAGTAGCGTCGCAACAGAAATTAGGATCAAACAGCGCTCGTAGCGGATCTCTTAGTAATCACATCTACTCTTACAAAAAAATTACCGCCCTGAAAATCTTTCATTTTCGCATCGCGACATTGAAACGAAATGTTAACTAAATTTAGAATTCAATTACACGCAGGATAAGGGAGAGTTCAAGAGTCTCTGAATCCAACGCATTAATAGAAGTTGGATTTCTAGGAAGTCGTTTTGCGGTGGCGGGAAAGAAAAAACTTGTTAAATTTATTTGGCGTACATCCGCTGTGCAGGACGCCCGACAAGGATTTTATGGCATTAATGCAGGCTACATGTGTCGTCGCGCGCTCTGTGGGCCGTGCAGGGGAATTTCGGCTTGGGGAGTCAGAACAAAACCATTTGTGACGAATTGCATTCGTAACGATACCAATTAAATATAGTTTACGGCTCTTTTCTATGTCAGAATTTTTAATTTTTTAAAATTAAGTTGCAACAGATATTTACTAACAGACGACACAAGTATATTCTAATTTTAATCTAACTTGATCTATGATTTAATGCTAAAATTACGGAATCTACGAGAAATTCTCGAGTAAAACAACGAGACAAAAGGTTAAAGCTATTGTATCCTGTAGCTTGTCCTAGCAAAGAAGCCGGCTAAAATAAGAGAATGAATGCATTTCCTGTCGATCGCACATGTTACCAGACCTGTCGAACTGACTAAATAGAACTCAGAGTAGCAGGTCAGTAGTAGATGATCAATGACACGACGGTTTCGGTACGCATCAGCAAGTAACTTAAAGTTTCCATTTAGTTCCTCAAATCATTAAATAAAACGTTATACATTGTGATATTTAAAATATTGTCAGACTGACACAATTGGCTTGATTATAAATTAATAATAAACCTAAGCAAATACATTATTTGAAATTTATACCTGTTTCCTCTAGAGTAAGATACAAACTACCAGTAATATATAGAAAAATTTAAGTCAACTCTCATTCATTCAACTCCCACAAAGAAAATTTTAGTTCACTTTCTAATAATGTTATAATTACAATTAATATAAATATGTATACACATACGTCAGGACAACAATATTAAGTGGCAAAATGGAAAGAGAATTTCCTTGCACTTTTCCATTTTCCGTTCTATGGTGTACTATTATTTTTATTTGTTACTATTTATACGCTTTTTTTGTGGCTTGGATTGTGTTGTATTTTATTCGCTTTCCTTTCGCTTTGTCCGTTTGTGAAGCAAGGTACGATACCATTAAACCAGTTTGTTTATTTTATTTTATTCTTTTCATTCATTTTTAATCATAAGAGTATTATTTATTATATTGTGTGGTGACCATTGCAACAATTTAGGGTTCTGCCATGAAGGCTTCGACGATTCTTTTCGCTTTACTTTCGCTTTGTCCGTTTGTGAAGCAAGGTTCGATACCGTTAATACAGTTTGTTTATTTTATTTTATTCTTTTCATTCATTTTTAATCATAAGAGTATTATTTATTATATTGTGTGGTGGCCATTGCAACAATTTAGGGTTCTGCCATGAAGGCTTCGACGATTCTTTTCGCTTTACTTTCGCTTTGTCCGTTTGTGAAGCAAGGTTCGATACCGTTAATACAGTTTGTTTATTTTATTTTATTCTTTTCATTCATTTTTAATCCTTGAGTATTATCTATGATGTTGTGGTAAACATGGCAACAATTAAAGGTAATAAAATTAAGCTTTTCATATAGATCTTTGAGAAGTTAATTTCTGGCTATGTTGCCTAGGTGCCAAAAAGACCTCGACTTCGAACATGAAGATACTCAGTTCGAATCCGACATAGACCCCCAAAGTGTTATAATTTATTATTAAATAAATATTTGAAAAAAGTGCATTAACATATATGCTCATACATTACAGGTTTAAAAACATGTATTTGAACTTGATTGGATGAATACAAACGTATTTTAATAAGAATTGAAAATGTATAAGAAGAGTGTGAGCTAATAGAAGGAGTTTAATAAGAAACTTACGACTCTGAACTTTGGTAAATCTTTAATTACCGGAGATAAAATTAGAAAAGAATTCTTTACAAAAGTTTTACTACGAAAATTTAGCAGAATTTGTAGAATTAAATTAAACAGGTGTCTAGAAGTATTGAAACCGGTAGAATGTTCAAAAAAAAGGAAGCATCTGTTTTACTATAAAGAATATAATATTCATGCTGATCAAATTAAAAACTTATGGAACTTGTGCTTTTAGAGAACTTCTAGGAGAAAACTATTTTAGGAGGCCATCTTTGTCAGTGCCTCTTCGATCTTCAACTAATTTAACACACACTCAAATCCTGCAAAAGTTGTAACATTAGAATAATAGTTTCTGGCAGAAATGACACACAAAAAATGGTTTTTAAAATTAATAGTGGCATTATAATAATTCCTTTACATTACTTACTTATTACATTAGTTCTATATATATGATGAATAGTTACTATCTGGAGTACAACCGTTCATTCTGCAGTCCATAAATTCGCAGTTCCGACGTTTCGCTAGAATCTCATTAAGCATTGACGAGGTGAACACAACAGTAGACTCGCTCTTCTACTGTTGTTGGGTTCACCTCGTCAATGCTGGATGAGATTCTAACGAAACGTCGGAACTGCGAATTTATGGACTGCAGAATGAACGGATGTACTCCAGATACTAACTATTCATCATATTTTTCCATCCGTGAAGGAATACGTTTTAGCATATATATATATATATATATATATATATATATATATATATATATAAACACAAATTATAGGCTATATAAATACAATATATATACAAATATATAATTAAATACAAATAAAATCAAAACATAACACCATTTTTAGTATATTCGACGATATCTAAAAACTAACGAGATAAAATAAATGGAAGTATTGAGAGTCGTGTATTCAAGGAGATAAGATAAGCATTGGCTGATCCTTAGGACATAGTGCCATTATATGAACAGTCAAATTGTAGTCATGAAACTATGCGGTACTTATAAGTTTGAGAATGCTGATACTGCAAATCAGCGAAAATCTTCACGTATTTAACATAATAAAAGTGTTTAGTTACTTAGAGCGTAGCTAGTGAGAACTATTCACAAAGGTAAAAGTCAAAATAGTTAACTCAAAATCTCACAAAAATTAGTCTTTAATAAACACACAAAACAAACTAGTTTCAGCGACGAATTCGCCTTCCTCAGTGCTTGGCTACTGCTAGACAGTAGTAGCCAAGCACTGAGGAAGGCGACTTGTGTGTTTATTAAAGACTAATTTTTGTGAGATTTCGAGTCCACTATTTTGACTTTTACCTTTGATAATAAAAGCGTATTTAAAAAAATAAAAACTTATATATTCTTGTTTATGAAAATATTATTCAACCTTATATATATATATATATATATATATATATATATATATATATATATATATATATCGCAATATGTATTCTTGTGTATTAATAAAGAACTAAATCAAAATACAAATACAAGAACTATAATTGAATTTACAATTCAAAGCTTTTCGTTAGCTAACAGTACCAACATCATCAGGAATATTAAACAATTAATTAAACCATTATTAAAAAATATTGTTTAATATTCCTGATGATGTTGCTACTGTTAGCCAACGAAAAGCTTTGAATTGTAAATTCAATTATAATTCTTGTACTTTTATTTTGATTTAGTTTGATTTAGATATATATATATATATATATATTCAACCAGTCTACCAGTTTATATTTACTTGAAAACTAATTTATTTTAAAAAAAAGTCGAAGTAAAATTCTCAAACTTTTACCTTCAACTTTATCTTTAAAGTCCTTTTAGATATTTTTACATATTCATTTAATACTAAGTCTACCCTACTACTGTCTCCTCTTAGGTAGTTTAAGGTACTATTGCTAAGTCAAAGTTTATCAGTCCTTTTGTTCAATTCCTTCTATCAGTTCACACTCTCATTATATATATATATATATATATATATATATATATATATATATATATATATATATATATATATAATAAATTAAAAATATTTCAAAAACATGAATACTTTTAATGAATAAATATATTTTAAATATTTGTAATTCAAATACAAATATTGTATTTGAAATATTTTTAATTTATTAACTATATTACAAGAAAACATATCACCATATTTAATATATATATATATATATATATATATATATATATATATAGAGAGAGAGAGAGAGAGAGAGAGAGAGAGAGAGAGAGCAAAAACAACTGAGGTTATTGAAATACAAGAAATATTTATTATTTGATTAACCTCAGTTGTTTGTACAAGGAAACATATTTTGTGTGTGGGGGGGGGGGTTCTTAGTAACATAATTTTTAGAATAGGCCCTATATATAATTTGATTCAGGACAAGCCGAAGGTTTTTTCAAAATTCTTGAATTCCTGCAACTATAATAAAAGTAAATTATCTCCACAAAGCGCAAAATGATATTATTAGCGACCGTTATGATTGTACGAGAAAACAAAACAAAACCTAAATGTAATCTAATAGAGAGAAGAAGAAGGGGCAAAAAGCGGACTGAAATTGTAGTAAATCGGCCGCTTCTGGGAAGCTGAAGGATCGATTGAGAGAGGCCATAAAGTGAATAAAGCCCGACGAAGCGAGGTCGGGCATATCAATTAAGTTAGAAGAGGAGAATGCGATATCCACCAATAGTGGCGTTTTGTTTGATAGCCTAAAGCACCTCTATATAGGCCAGACATAATCATACACTTTGCCAAACAGAACAAATCTAATATCCTCGCCAACTCACTGCCCCGTGGTCTGTCAGACACGCAACCAATCCTGGACAAGTGGAGATGCTTCTATTCTTCGCCGAGTAATGGTGAAGCTTTAGAGTTTAGCGGTTATTGGAAAAGTTAATTTTTATAACACAAGTTAATTTTTGAATTCTTTCTATTACTTCATGTTCTCCCTATATATATATATATATATATATATATATATATATATATATATATATATATATATATATATAGTTTTAATTTCATTCGTTAATAAAATACTAGTTCAAATATATTTCTTTAAACTTGTAGTGGGTGACACTTAATGTTAATACAGTTTTTTCAATTATTCATTCAAACTCATTAATTAAATGTAATGAATTAATTTTGGTTTTATTCGAGAGAAAAACTTTTAACAAAAGGGCAAGGTATGCAATATAGTTATTACGTCTCATTTAGCTTAAAATAAGTGATAACATATGATTTCATAAAACAGCTGACTTAATGTTTTAGGTTATGTGGTAGAACAGCTGTTTTAACGCATAGGTTATGTTACTTGATTTATATTAATTGGAATTATTTAATCAAAAGCAACTAAAATTAAAAATGTCTTTGTTGACCGAAATAGGAACTGACTTTAAACAATTTTTGTTTATATTGCTTGTTTTTTGTTAACTGTGAAGATGTTTGATCTGTAACCAAATTGTACGTAAGATTGTTTCAAACATTATTGTGGTTGAGGGTGTTTTGAGGTTTTTTAACGATATTTCTTAAAGTTAAGAGTATTTTTTTAACAAAACTGCGCTACTTTTGAAAAAGAAACAGAAAACTGACAAGATCGATTAAGGCGATGAAGCTGCCTACTTTTGATTTGTTTGAATATTGTAAAATTTCAAAATTTCAGATTTTACATTAAAACAAATTGCTGATGAAACAAGTTGTCATCCTCAGAGGAAATTACATTGACTTAAGACCTATATGATCTGTCGAAATGCGGATACCATTATTTAATCATAAAAAGTTTTGTTTATCAATTAACTTCCAAAAACCTCTACTTACTGACTTCTCAGTAGACGCGTTTAACTGACAAATTTCAGAAAGTAGTGGTTTTTGCCAACGTAAATTGACACATAGATCAATTTTAAAAAAAGCGTTACAAGTTGTGCAACCTAACAATTGCAAGTTGTGAAACTTGTGTTGAGTTTTAATAAGGATTTTCTGAAGTATTGGATATTAATAAAACAACATGACCCTGTAATCGTTTTTAGCTTTTATTCCTAAAAATGGTAAAACAAATTGTGTTTATTAAAGCACCCTTATGAACCGTGGCAGGAATGAAAATGCTGTTAATAACTGAGCCAACAGTAATTATTTTTAATTACCAACATAAACAGGTAGTACCCTACAGAAAATAAGAAAAATAATGGAACAAGAAATCGTAACTACTTTTCATTAAAGAAATTGTGAAATAAGACATCATAAAAATAATATTAAATATGAATTTAACAAAGTAACTAAGTAGGAACAGATTCGTTTAACCATCTGGTGTCCAAATGATTTCCCTTTTTGTGTAGGGCAAACCCTTTAACCCTTCCATGACCTAAAGCAGTCTTGCCTTTATTGAGACACAGCCGTAAGTTCACTGTATATAAACATGTTATCCCGCCTAAAGTAATACACAAAGTATTGTGAAATATTTTGCAATATTAAATCCAATGTTGTTGCAGTGCCTGCCAAATATTCGCGGCTGGACCTCGCTCAAGCGTTCAGCGCTAAACGTGTCACATAACTTGCGCTTATTTCGGTTGTTCCCATGTTATGGCTGTCTGCAACAATGTGGGTGCCACGCCCCCGAAACCCATTCCTTTGTGCCCATTCAGCGTTTAATCATTTTCTTTATTTTGCAACGGACTTTTACTGTCGTTTTATTAGCGAATTTTTAATTTGGAAATAGTGGATTGCAATACTCCGTGACCAGTGAGTATTTTCGGTCATCGATAGCAGCCCGTTCGGCGCGTTCTGTTGAGCGTAGACCCTCCAAGAGCGTTGTGGAGGGAAAGAACCGACCTCGGCCTGCCTAGCACTCAAGTAAATATGTACAGTATTTTCTGACAGAATGTGTTGCTACGTTTTCCACTCTTGTTTATGAATACAAAGCGTATTTATGCATTTCGAATACACAACACACGTCGTCTTTATTCTATCTATTTCCCCTTCGTCCCATCGACAGACAACCTTCAATGCTTAACTATAATTCCTGTATATCCCGCTCTTTGTTTTCCCACTCCGTGATGTAGGGCGTAGATAGCTTCATATGTACAGTATTTTCTGACAGAATGTGTTGCTATGTTTTCCACTCTTGTTTATGAATACAAAGCGTATTTATGCATTTCGAATACACAACACACGTCGTCTTTATTCTATCTATTTCCCCTTCGTCCCATCGACAGACAACCTTCAATGCTTAACTATAATTCCTGTATATCCCGCTCTTTGTTTTCCCACTCCGTGATGTAGGGCGTAGATAGCTTCATATGTACAGTATTTTCTGACAGAATGTGTTGCTATGTTTTCCACTCTTGTTTATGTATACAAAGCGTATTTATGCATTTCGAATACACAACACACGTCGTCTTTATTCTATCTATTTCCTCTTCGTCCCATCGCCAGACAACCTTCAATGCTTAACTATAATTCCTGTATATCCCGCTCTTTATTTTCCCACTCCGTGATGTAGGGCGTAGATAGCTTCAGGTGTACAGTATTTTCTGACAGAATGTGTTGCTATGTTTTCCACTCTTGTTTATGTATACAAAGCGTATTTATGCATTTCGAATACACAACACACGTCGTCTTTATTCTATCTATTTCCTCTTCGTCCCATCGCCAGACAACCTTCAATGCTTAACTATAATTCCTGTATATCCCGCTCTTTGTTTTCCCACTCCGTGATGTAGGGCGTAGATAGCTTCATATGTACAGTATTTCCTAACAGAATGTGTTGCTATGTTTTCCACTCTTGTTTATGTATACAAAGCGTATTTATGCATTTCGAATACACAACACACGTCGTCTTTATTCTATCTATTTCCTCTTCGTCCCATCGCCAGACAACCTTCAATGCTTAACTATAATTCCTGTATATCCCGCTCTTTCTTTTCCCACTCCGTGATGTAGGGCGTAGATAGCTTCATATGTACAGTATTTTCTGACAGAATGTGTTGCTATGTTTTCCACTCTTGTTTATGTATACAAAGCGTATTTATGCATTTCGAATACACAACACACGTCGTCTTTATTCTATCTATTTCCCCTTCGTCCCATCGCCAGACAACCTTCAATGCTTAACTATAATTCCTGTATATCCCGCTCTTTGTTTTCCCACTCCGTGATGAAGGGCGTAGATAGCTTCATATGTACAGTATTTCCTAACAGAATGTGTTGCTATGTTTTCCACTCTTGTTTATGTATACAAAGCGTATTTATGCATTTCGAATACACAACACACGTCGTCTTTATTCTATCTATTTCCCCTTCGTCCCATCGCCAGACAACCTTCAATGCTTAACTATAATTCCTGTATATCCCGCTCTTTGTTTTCCCACTCCGTGATGAAGGGCGTAGATAGCTTCATATGTACAGTATTTCCTAACAGAATGTGTTGCTATGTTTTCCACTCTTGTTTATGTATACAAAGCGTATTTATGCATTTCGAATACACAACACACGTCGTCTTTATTCTATCTATTTCCTCTTCGTCCCATCGCCAGACAACCTTCAATGCTTAACTATAATTCCTGTATATCCCGCTCTTTCTTTTCCCACTCCGTGATGTAGGGCGTAGATAGCTTCATATGTACAGTATTTTCTGACAGAATGTGTTGCTATGTTTTCCACTCTTGTTTATGTATACAAAGCGTATTTATGCATTTCGAATACACAACACACGTCGTCTTTATTCTATCTATTTCCCCTTCGTCCCATCGCCAGACAACCTTCAATGCTTAACTATAATTCCTGTATATCCCGCTCTTTATTTTCCCACTCCGTGATGTAGGGCGTAGATAGCTTCAGGTGTACAGTATTTTCTGACAGAATGTGTTGCTATGTTTTCCACTCTTGTTTATGTATACAAAGCGTATTTATGCATTTCGAATACACAACACACGTCGTCTTTATTCTATCTATTTCCTCTTCGTCCCATCGCCAGACAACCTTCAATGCTTAACTATAATTCCTGTATATCCCGCTCTTTATTTTCCCACTCCGTGATGTAGGGCGTAGATAGCTTCAGGTGTACAGTATTTTCTGACAGAATGTGTTGCTATGTTTTCCACTCTTGTTTATGTATACAAAGCGTATTTATGCATTTCGAATACACAACACACGTCGTCTTTATTCTATCTATTTCCTCTTCGTCCCATCGCCAGACAACCTTCAATGCTTAACTATAATTCCTGTATATCCCGCTCTTTATTTTCCCACTCCGTGATGTAGGGCGTAGATAGCTTCAGGTGTACAGTATTTTCTGACAGAATGTGTTGCTATGTTTTCCACTCTTGTTTATGTATACAAAGCGTATTTATGCATTTCGAATACACAACACACGTCGTCTTTATTCTATCTATTTCCCCTTCGTCCCATCGCCAGACAACCTTCAATGCTTAACTATAATTCCTGTATATCCCGCTCTTTATTTTCCCACTCCGTGATGTAGGGCGTAGATAGCTTCAGGTGTACAGTATTTTCTGACAGAATGTGTTGCTATGTTTTCCACTCTTGTTTATGTATACAAAGCGTATTTATGCATTTCGAATACACAACACACGTCGTCTTTATTCTATCTATTTCCTCTTCGTCCCATCGCCAGACAACCTTCAATGCTTAACTATAATTCCTGTATATCCCGCTCTTTCTTTTCCCACTCCGTGATGTAGGGCGTAGATAGCTTCATATGTACAGTATTTTCTGACAGAATGTGTTGCTATGTTTTCCACTCTTGTTTATGTATACAAAGCGTATTTATGCATTTCGAATACACAACACACGTCGTCTTTATTCTATCTATTTCCCCTTCGTCCCATCGCCAGACAACCTTCAATGCTTAACTATAATTCCTGTATATCCCGCTCTTTATTTTCCCACTCCGTGATGTAGGGCGTAGATAGCTTCAGGTGTACAGTATTTTCTGACAGAATGTGTTGCTATGTTTTCCACTCTTGTTTATGTATACAAAGCGTATTTATGCATTTCGAATACACAACACACGTCGTCTTTATTCTATCTATTTCCCCTTCGTCCCATCGCCAGACAACCTTCAATGCTTAACTATAATTCCTGTATATCCCGCTCTTTATTTTCCCACTCCGTGATGTAGGGCGTAGATAGCTTCAGGTGTACAGTATTTTCTGACAGAATGTGTTGCTATGTTTTCCACTCTTGTTTATGTATACAAAGCGTATTTATGCATTTCGAATACACAACACACGTCGTCTTTATTCTATCTATTTCCCCTTCGTCCCATCGCCAGACAACCTTCAATGCTTAACTATAATTCCTGTATATCCCGCTCTTTATTTTCCCACTCCGTGATGTAGGGCGTAGATAGCTTCAGGTGTACAGTATTTTCTGACAGAATGTGTTGCTATGTTTTCCACTCTTGTTTATGTATACAAAGCGTATTTATGCATTTCGAATACACAACACACGTCGTCTTTATTCTATCTATTTCCTCTTCGTCCCATCGCCAGACAACCTTCAATGCTTAACTATAATTCCTGTATATCCCGCTCTTTCTTTTCCCACTCCGTGATGTAGGGCGTAGATAGCTTCATATGTACAGTATTTTCTGACAGAATGTGTTGCTATGTTTTCCACTCTTGTTTATGTATACAAAGCGTATTTATGCATTTCGAATACACAACACACGTCGTCTTTATTCTATCTATTTCCCCTTCGTCCCATCGCCAGACAACCTTCAATGCTTAACTATAATTCCTGTATATCCCGCTCTTTCTTTTCCCACTCCGTGATGTAGGGCGTAGATAGCTTCATATGTACAGTATTTTCTGACAGAATGTGTTGCTATGTTTTCCACTCTTGTTTATGTATACAAAGCGTATTTATGCATTTCGAATACACAACACACGTCGTCTTTATTCTATCTATTTCCTCTTCGTCCCATCGCCAGACAACCTTCAATGCTTAACTATAATTCCTGTATATCCCGCTCTTTATTTTCCCACTCCGTGATGTAGGGCGTAGATAGCTTCAGGTGTACAGTATTTTCTGACAGAATGTGTTGCTATGTTTTCCACTCTTGTTTATGTATACAAAGCGTATTTATGCATTTCGAATACACAACACACGTCGTCCTTATTCTATCTATTTCCCCTTCGTCCCATCGCCAGACAACCTTCAATGCTTAACTATAATCCCTGCATATCCCGCTCTTTCTTTTCCCACTCCGTGATGTAGGGCGTAGATAGCTTCAATACAAAATATGCCTCCTTCAGAGATGCTGGAGCTACAGCGATATTCCAGCATAGAGGAGGTTTTTGTTCTAAACCTAATTTTATCTATTATCCACAATGTTGCTCATATCCTTCATATGTGTTAACAATACATTTTTCTTTTTAAAACATTTTACACTACAAGAATATCTATTTTGATCATATGTCAATGATATGTTCAGTTAAAAACAGAATTATCCTTAAATAGATTTTAAAACACTTTGATAGCTGCAACGGAAGAAAACTTGATAAACTTAATTTTACCTATTAAAAACTTGATACGCAAAGGAACTTTAAATGATACGAAGATCTTTTTCGTTGTCATTGAGAGAAATATTTTGTTTTTCACTTTTTATAATAGTTTGTAATTTTACGACTTTTTGTAAGCAGAAATGTCGACTGTTAATATATTTATGAATATAATATAATATTAGTAAAATGTAATATAGGAATGTTTCTTTGTAAATTCTTTAGTTATAGGTTATGTTTATTTAACGACAATACAGTATTAAGCGGAACTACTGAAATATGTCACAAATGGTGCGTACCAACAAGAGGTAGAACTAAGTCGACCACAGATGAGTTACTTTAGTTCATCAGACAAACATTGTATACTTTTCGGTTTAAGTTGCAACTTACTACTGTAACTTCTGCAAGTATACTATACAAGTTGCGGAAGAGTTTAGATCACAAAAAGTTCCCTTGTGTAAATGTAATTTAACTTCGGAATAACTTGCTGTCTTAAGAAATGAAAGAAGTAATATAAAGAAAAGTATTTTTTTACCAAAACAACAAAGATATATTTTATTTCCTTTTATTTTATAATTACAATTAACATAAGTACGTAGGCTATATAGGCCTACATATGTCAGAATAACAATATTAAGTGGCAAAATAGAAAGTCATTTTCCATTTTTTTCCTCTTCGCTTGCATTGTGTTATAGATTCTTTTCACGTTTCTTTCGCATTATCCGTTTGCGAAGCAAGGTTCGATACCGTTAATCTAGTTTGCTTATTTTATTTTTATTATTTTCATTCATTTATAATCATAGAGTTTTTCTTAATTCATTCATGTTTTTCTTAAGAGTTGTATCTATTCAGGGTTAAACATAGCTCTGTTATCTACATTTACTGTAGATATACTGTTTGTAGGACGTTTTTCTTAAGAGTTTTATCTATTCAGGGTTAAACATAGCTCTGTGACCTACATTTACTGTAGATATACTGTTTTTAGGACGTGTTTCTTAGTTGTATCTACCCAGGATTAAACATAGCTCGGTTATCTACATTTACTGTAGATCTACTGTTTAATTACGTGTTTCTTAAGAGTTGTATCTATCCAGGATTAAACATAGCTCTGTTATCTATATTTACTGTAGATATACTGTTTTTAGGACGTGTTTCTTAGTTGTATCTATCCAGGATTAAACATAGCTCTGTTATCTATATTTACTGTAGATATATTGTTTTTATATCTACATTCACATGAACGCGTCTCTCGTTTACAAGATTCCGCTAATATATTGTAATAGAGTTATAAAGTGGACTTTATTGCGGCCTCGAAGGAGCTATTATTATCCGCCATAACATGCTTCGCGTATGAATAAATAAAAATGCGATTTCTTCCCGGCGAAATTATTAATATACACGCTCGGTTTTGCCGCTTATACGGTCCTCATCATAAAAATCTGAATCATGTTTTTCATACGGTAATTATGTGGCACGCAAAACCCGGGTTGTTTTATGACTTCTAGGAAGCGGTGCGCGAGTATGGCCTCCATTTAGGTCGCTGGGCCGGGCGACCGGGGTCTTCTTTTGGTAACCAAACGGCCCTCAGAGAAACAAGTAGACTCGATCACTCACACTTTCTCGACCTAATTTTCTATTAAATATTTTCTCGTTTACTTTGTAACAGTTTTTAAGAAAAGATTGTTAAAATTGTTCTCGAGAAAACTTTATAAATGTGAAAGATTTATTGGTCTAAGTATGTGCTTGTGTGTGCGAGCAAGCAGGCGTATAAGTGTTCCTTAACACTATTTTTTAATTGCTAAAATCCAAACGAATTATTAGGTTTTGATGTAAATGCGTTGTTACACAGCATAATGGTTCAACTCAAGGCATTTTTTTTATTTGTTTAAAAAGGGCGTTTTAGTTAACTCTAAAATTATCTAACTTACCTGAATACTATCGGATTTAGTAGTTAGTAACATGTTAGTAATAACTAATATTCAGTCAGTCAGTCAGTCAAGGAAAGGAGAGGGTTTGTTGGTCCTAGTATTACCTTAGTAATAACTAATGTTCAGTCAGTCAAGGAAAGGAGGGGGTTTGTTGGTCCTAGCATTACCTTAGTTATAACTAATATTCAGTCAGTCAGTCAAGGAAAGGAGGGGGTTTGTTGGTCCTAGTAATACCTTAGTTATAACTAATATTCAGTCAGTCAAGGAATGGAGGGGGTTTGTTGGTCCTAGTATTACCTTAGTTATAACTAATATTCAGTCAGTCAAGGAAAGGAGGGGGTTTGTTGGTCCTAGTATTACCTTAGTTATAACTAATATTCAGTCAGTCAAGGAATGGAGGGGGTTTGTTGGTCCTAGTATTACCTTAGTTATAACTAATATTCAGTCAGTCAAGGAATGGAGGGGGTTTGTTGGTCCTAGTATTACCTTAGTTATAACTAATATTCAGTCAGTCAGACAAGGAAAGGAGGGGGTTTGTTGGTCCTAGTATTACCTTAGTTATAACTAATATTCAGTCAGTCAAGGAATGGAGGGGGTTTGTTGGTCCTAGTATTACCTTAGTTATAACTAATATTCAGTCAGTCAGTCAAGGAAAGGAGGGGGTTTTTTGGTCCTAGCATTACCTTAGTTATAACTAATATTCAGTCAGTCAAGGAAAGGAGGGGGTTTGTTGGTCCTAGTATTACCTCAGTTATAACTAATATTCAGTCAGTCAAGGAATGGAGGGGGTTTGTTGGTCCTAGTATTACCTTAGTTATAACTAATATTCAGTCAGTCAGTCAAGGAAAGGAGGGGGTTTTTTGGTCCTAGCATTACCTTAGTTATAACTAATATTCAGTCAGTCAAGGAAAGGAGGGGGTTTGTTGGTCCTAGTATTACCTTAGTTATAACTAATATTCAGTCAGTCAAGGAATGGAGGGGGTTTGTTGGTCCTAGTATTACCTTAGTTATAACTAATATTCAGTCAGTCAAGGAATGGAGGGGGTTTGTTGGTCCTAGTATTACCTTAGTTATAACTAATATTCAGTCAGTCAAGGAAAGGAGGGGGTTTGTTGGTCCTAGTATTACCTTAGTTATAACTAATATTCAGTCAGTCAAGGAATGGAGGGGGTTTGTTGGTCCTAGTATTACCTTAGTTATAACTAATATTCAGTCAGTCAAGGAATGGAGGGGGTTTGTTGGTCCTAGTATTACCTTAGTTATAACTAATATTCAGTCAGTCAGACAAGGAAAGGAGGGGATTTGTTGGTCCTAGTATTACCTTAGTTATAACTAATATTCAGTCAGTCAAGGAATGGAGGGGGTTTGTTGGTCCTAGTATTACCTTAGTTATAACTAATATTCAGTCAGTCAGTCAAGGAAAGGAGGGGGTTTGTTGGTCCTAGTAATACCTTAGTTATAACTAATATTCAGTCAGTCAAGGAAAGGAGGGGGTTTTTTGGTCCTAGTATTACCTTAGTTATAACTAATATTCAGGCAGTCAAGGAAAGGAGGGGGTTTTTTGGTCCTAGTATTACCTTAGTTATAACTAATATTCAGTCAGTCAAGGAAAGGAGGGGGTTTGTTGGTCCTAGTATTACCTTAGTTATAACTAATATTCAGTCAGTCAGTCAAGGAAAGGAGGGGTTTTGGTGGCCCTCGTGTTAGGCAGCATCTGACACGTGACAATGGCTGTGAGTAGGATTATGAGATTGGGTTTTGTTGTTGTTCTGAGATTGAGAGCAAGCATTTACTAGTGGAAGGGCTTTCATTTGTGTGATAGGCTTTAAGGGTAATTTAATCTAATGGGGATTCTTTTACTGACTCATGATAGCTATAATGGAACTTACAGCTAACACAACTAGAGTTGGTACATGTAACTCAAGATTGTTACTTTACCTAAAAAGTGTCTGTTTACTTAAAGTCACAAATTTGCTTAAACACCAGGTACAACAGGGCCCTGGTTGTACTTTTGTACAGTCAAGTACCCAGAAATAATTTTGGGGGTGGTGTGGAGTAAGCCAATATGTGAGACTATGTATTGAAATATGTGAGCCTGAGGGGCATATATCAATCAGTAAAACCTCCCATACGTCAATGTGACTACAGCTCGATTCGGAAACAAAAAATTCGGATATGGGAGGGATTACGCAATGATGTACATTTGTTACTACGTAATCACAATCATTCCATTTGGAAGTAGATAAATGATTGATTTAAGTTACAATTATTGAAGATTGTGATAATATTTGAGTGGTAATATAGAACTGTATGTACAATTTGGTTATTTGCCTATATGTACAGTTCTTTAATACTGTACTGTACAAACATATGTATATCAGTTTTGGTAAACAAAAGATGTAATGGCAGTTTACTTATTTCGTTAAACACACTTCTTTGATGAAATATCCCTCCATTTTCCAAAGAGTAAACAATCGGCTGCTGTTGCTTCGTCTTGTGCGACGTACTCGATCAGCTGTTCAAATATCGGGAAAACTTCGGTATGCATCAGGGTATATTTTATTTCTTCATATTCGGCAGGCACAGGCAGTGAGCTCACTAAATCTATAATATCACTGGTAGTAAACTCATGGACTTTATTCTCTTTCACCCGTTGAAACACGGCAACACTGTTGATGTCCTTACAACCAGGAATGTTTCGGAGAAGATCGACGACTTCTTTATTTGTTTCACGAACAAGGTTTTCCGTTTGTAAAACGTTTCCAATCCTCTTATTGTACTATGATCCAGTAGTATTTGTCATGGTTTAACTAGTGTTATCGGCTTGATTGCATCCCATGCTGTAGCATTAAATAAAGCGACATCTAGCAAGTCTACGTCTCTAAGCACTCGGAAACACTTCTTACCTCATCAATAACTAACTAAATTACATAATTACACACAATCCTGCAGAATATATGTAAACTGAACGACACGGAGACTAGAACACAACTGGCTGAGTAGGGAAAGAACAAAGAGCCGACTGCTAGCGGCAGAGCACGGACCCAACGCCAAGGCTCCTTGAGAGATAAAGACGCTTATTTTCGTATTACGTCCGGATATGAGAGGTTTTACTATATATGTCCAAGCCATTAGTCTAAACTAGTAGCTCAAGAGGTAGGGGTAATTAAATAACTATTTAACCAGATTATAACTATAAATAAATTTCTCAAGGCTCCTTGCGGTATAAAGACGCTTATATCGTCCGGATATCGGAGGTTCCGGATATGAGAGGTTTTACTATATATGTCCAAGCCATTAGTCTAAACTAGTAGCTCAAGAGGTAGGGGTAATTAAATAACTATTTAACCAGATTATAACTATAAATAAATTTCTCAAGGCTCCTTGCGGTATAAAGACGCTTATATCGTCCGGATATCGGAGGTTCCGGATATGAGAGGTTTTACTATATATGTCCAAGCCATTAGTCTAAACTAGTAGCTCAAGAGGTAGGGGTAATTAAATAACTATTTAACCAGATTATAACAATAAATAAATTTCTCAAGGCTCCTTGCGGTATAAAGACGCTTATATCGTCCGGATATCGGAGGTTCCGGATATGAGAGGTTTTACTATATATGTCCAAGCCATTAGTCTAAACTAGTAGCTCAAGAGGTAGGGGTAATTAAATAACTATTTAACCAGATTATAACAATAAATAAATTTCTCAAGGCTCCTTGCGGTATAAATACGCTTATTTTCGTATTACGTCCGGGTATCGGAGATTCCGGATATGAGACGTTTTACTATATATGTCCAAGCCATAAGTCTAAACTAGTAGATCAAGTGGTAGGCGTAATTAAATAACTATTTAACCAGATTATAACAGTAAACTAATTTATTTTCGAACGCCATTTGTAGGTAACTTTTCTGATGTAATTTTCCGAGTTCCAATATTCTCTCCTCATGGAGAATTTTTATAAAATTTCCAAGGATAATCGTCTCGCCTGAAGCCCAAGTAATTGCTACCAATTTGATTGCACATAACTTGTGTTCCGATGTTTTTGTTCTTCTACGTCATTCTGCATCCAACACAAATTGTCCAATTCAGGTCATGAACGTTTGTCGACCTAAAATGTCGGTATAATTTGCAGCACTTTGATGATAGTAAAACTGAAATCGATACCTGGTACCCGTGTGACGTTTAACGTCGAGGAACTAAGGACGATAAAACGCGAGAGCTTTATGGACTGCCCCGAGGATCATTTTCGTGCGTCAAATCATAAAGGCCCGTACGATATGCTCAACATTATTAACTGTCCTTATCGACGGGGGAACTGGTAATTATCAGTTGTAAAAAGAATTATCGGTCGCTCGCATCAGTACATTGTTGCCGACTGATAACACGACTTCCGGCAACCATTCTCAGCTCGTCACTCGCTAGTTTGCTTCCCTCCGCTAATTTTCCGAATAATTATTTCTGTAGGAAAATGTATTCAACATTCCAATTTGTAGTTATCTTTCACGCCTCTGTAATGACGTTTCCGTTATTTGCCGATACTTTCGTATTTAAAATAGCGCTCGGCGTGTTCTTGAGAAAACCTGTACGGCGTGAAGAATGAACTCTTTTAGGAAACGTAACGCCGCTTACGTGTGAAAGATATTGTTTGCGAGGTGAGGATGTCTGTGTTCCGAGACCAATAACAGAAACGTGTGAGTATTATACAAATATACCAATTGTGTAACGAAGCACACGTTGGAGGAGTAACCACCACGGACGAGCAGACAGGTAGACCTGAGAGGAAATTAATATTTTAAAACAGGGCTTCCCAAACTTTGGCAACAATGATATTTCTAATATCATAATTATAAAACATATGCAATAAAACATAGGCTATATTTTACATCTTGCATTATTATATTATTCATTCCTGATGATCTTGGCACTGTTTATCAATGAAAAGCTTTAAATAAAAATTTATAAATAATTCTTATATCTATATAATCTCAGTTGTTTTTGATCTGTGTGTGTGTTGAAAACAATTTATTTATTTATACACACTTTCACAAGAAGCATTATATATATATAAAACATTTCAAGTTTTAATTCGCAAAAAAAATATTAACTGATAAGAGGGAAATCTGTTAGCGAGATGGATGAGATTGAATGTTTTTCACTAGCTTGCCTATTAGAAGTTGTATTTTAGTAAGGGCACAACGCAAGTCATTAGCAACATCAAATTAGTTCCTTTATTTTGTTTTTATTGCAACAAAAGCTGAAAATGTTTTTTTCTCACTAAGATGCATGAAAAAGGCAAATATAATAGAAGAGCTGCCTGGGATACACTTTTAAAGTGTTTTATCCAAAATGAACATTTTTTTCATTGTGGTGCAGTTGCTACATTGATCGCCAGACCTTCGTTTCACGACATTTTTGTACTATTATTCTTTTCAAGGTGTCATGTTGATTTAATTTCAAGTTTACAAAACTTGGACAACCCTAGTTATATTTCTTTTGTAAATGCATATATTTCATTTAAATTTTCTGAACATCATGGTCAATAAAATTACCTATGTAAAACAAATCTGAGGTGTAAATTTAGTTTTAAAATTTGGAAAAAATGTGTACTTAATTTGAACTAAATGAGGATTCATCTTACTATTTTCCAACTTGACTCGCACTCCCCCCTCCCTAACTTGCCTTCACGCCCTAGTTTTGGAACCCATGTTTTAAAATATTTAAGTCAGAAGGACTTAAACGGCAAGTAATGTGGAAATATCTTAAGTGAAAGAAAAAACATTGATTAGAATGCTATAGAGGAAGAAATACTTCAAATAACAATGAATATTGAACAGAACTGTAAAAGGTACCGAATCATTTAAAATAAACGCATTAATATAATTTTTTTTTTAATTGTAATTTGTGAATGTACAAGTAATATACACAAAAAATTTAAAGTCAATTCCCAATTAGGCGAACAAAGAAGAATTTAATTCTAGTTACTTTTTATTGAATCATTACAATAATATAAATAAAGTAACATAACCTATGCGATATAACAGGTGTTCTACCACATAACCTATAACATAAAATCAGCTGTTTTATGAAATCATATGTTATCACTTATTTTATGCCGAATGGAACGAAATAACTATATTGCATACTATGCCCCTTTTATGAAAAATTTTTCTCATATAAAACTAAAACAATTTATTTAAAATTTAATTAATGAATTAAATTTGAAAAAACTATTAACGTCAAGTCTCATCCACTACAAGTTTTTACAAAATATATTTAAACTTGAGTGGATGAATAAAAGTATTTTATTAACTATTAATATTTTGAAATACATATATAATGAGAGTGTAAACTAGTAGAAGGAAATCGAATAAAACGCCTGATAAACTTTCTTAGCAATTAGACAATTAGAGCAGACAGACAATTGTCTCTTATCTTATACTACCTAAGAGACAGTATGGTAGACTTGGAAGGGAATGGATATGTAAAAACATGTGAGTCAGAAGGACTTACAGGTAAAGTAATATGGGAATATCCTAAGTGAAAGAGAAAATATTGATTAGGACACCATAGAGGAACAACAACATAGAGGAACAACAACATAGAGGAACAACGACATAGAGGAACAACGACATAGAGGAACAACGACATAGAGGAACAACGACATAGAGGAACAACGACATAGAGGAACAACGACATAAAGGAACAACAACATAGAGAAACGACAACATAGAGGAACAACGACATAGAGGAACAACGACATAGAGGAACAACAACATAGAGGAACAACAACATAGAGGAACAACGACATAGAGGAACAACGACATAGAGGAACAACGACATAGAGGAACAACAACATAGAGGAACGACAACATAGAGGAACGACAACATAGAGGAACAACGACATAGAGGAACAACAACATAGAGGAGCAACGACATAGAGGAACAACGACATAGAGGAACAACGACATAGAGGAACAACGACATAGAGGAACAACGACATAGAGGAACAACGACATAGAGGAACAACGACATAGAGGAACAACAACATAGAGGAACAACGACATAGAGGAACAACAACATAGAGGAGCAACGACATAGAGGAACGACAACATAGAGGAACGACAACATAGAGGAACAACAACATAGAGGAACGACAACATAGAGGAGCAACGACATAGAGGAACGACAACATAGAGGAACGACAACATAGAGGAACGACAACATAGAGGAACGACAACATAGAGGAACAACGACATAGAGGAACAACGACATAGAGGAGCAACGACATAGAGGAACAACAACATAGAGGAACGACAACATAGAGGAACAACAACATAGAGGAACGACAACATAGAGGAGCAACGACATAGAGGAACGACAACATAGAGGAACGACAACATAGAGGAACAACAACATAGAGGAACAACGACATAGAGGAACAACGACATAGAGGAGCAACGACATAGAGGAACGACAACATAGAGGAACGACAACATAGAGGAACGACAACATAGAGGAACAACAACATAGAGGAACAACGACATAGAGGAACGACAACATAGAGGAACAACAACATAGAGGAACGACAACATAGAGGAACAACAACATAGAGGAACGACAACATAGAGGAACGACAACATAGAGGAACGACAACATAGAGGAACAACAACATAGAGGAACAACGACATAGAGGAACAACGACATAGAGGAGCAACGACATAGAGGAACAACAACATAGAGGAACGACAACATAGAGGAACGACAACATAGAGGAACAACAACATAGAGGAACAACGACATAGAGGAACAACAACATAGAGGAGCAACGACATAGAGGAACAACGACATAGAGGAACAACGACATAGAGGAACAACGACATAGAGGAACAACGACATAGAGGAACAACGACATAGAGGAACAACAACATAGAGGAACGACAACATAGAGGAACGACAACATAGAGGAACAACGACATAGAGGAACAACAACATAGAGGAGCAACGACATAGAGGAACAACGACATAGAGGAACAACAACAAAGAGGAACAAATACTTCAAAAATTGGATTTCAAATTGAATACTAAACACGACTATAGAAGGTACCGAATCATTTAAGAGAATGCATTAATATAAATTTGTTTACTACTCATTTATGTATGTGTAAAACGGCTGAGAGCCTTTGCCTTAGCAATGAATTAGGTAAGTTATGTGTAGATGTTCAGGACATCATGTGGCTTTATTACAATCATCACATCAGAAAGCAGATCAGCATCTGTGAGAGAGGTCTGCTTACTACAGAAGCACATGCTCGCTAATGTTTTGGCTCCATATCGTCAATAAACTGCATTTCAGTATTATATAGTCCTAGAGTCTTGATAGCAACCACATGAAAAGTTATTTCCTGTTATCATTGTCGAAACGTTGACAAAATAAATTGTTAAAAGTATCGTCTTGTGATATACATTAGTATTTCTACCATTATATTTTATTATCGTCTTGTGATATACATTAGTATTTCTACCATTATATTTTATTAACAAGACATTTATAGCTTTCCAGTATGCTACAGTAAAATGTTTTCAGGAGTGCTGTTACAGTTTTGAAAATAGAGTCATTCGAAACGCGTCGACAAAAAATATTTCTCGTAAAAAAATATAATTAAACATTCCTAACAGAAGTGTAGATGAGTATATGTGCTTTAAGACTTTAAAACAAATGTTATATATGCATATGTAAAACTGTTAGATAAATATTCTGAAAATATTTGCCACACCATTTCCTTTCCTTAGATTTTGCGTTATCAGTTTTATTTACTGATAAGCTTTTTGATTGCTAAGAAGCCTATATTTTGTTCAGGTTGCAATGAGATAATGTGATTTTATTTCCAGGGACGCCGATCAACCGACTCCCCATCATGGCCAAATCGGTGCTCGACTTGTACGAGCTGTACAACCTCGTCATCCAAAGAGGAGGCCTGGTGGACGTTATCAACAAGAAGCTGTGGCAGGAGATCATCAAAGGCCTACACCTGCCGTCGTCCATCACGTCGGCGGCCTTTACACTTAGGACGCAGTGAGTATTGCCACTATCAAACGTTCAGCTTCCATTATTAATAAAGTTCGCCGTGTTTTCTTTTTAAACTTGATTAAGCACAACAAGCTCTGAATGGAGACTGATAAAGAATTTTGTGTTTTAATTTGAAGTAGATTAAGTTATTTACCACCTGACAAAAAATGCCGGCAACTTTATGGAAAATTAAACAGAATTAGTGTAAGGCCATGCATCTTCCTTCAACTGTGAGGAGATCATTGAGAGACGTTAATTAGCTGGATTACAGCTTGAGGGTGGAGGATGTAGAACAGAGGCGTAACCAGAGCAGGGCACAGGAGGCAGTTAGCTGGATCACAGCTTGAGGATAGAGGATGTAGAACAGGGGCGTAACCAGAGCAGGTCACAGGAGGCAGTTGGCTGGATCACAGCTTGAGGGTGGAGGATGTAGTACAGGGGCGTAACCAGAGCAGGGCACAGGAGGCAGTTAGCTGGATCACAGCTTGAGGATAGAGGATGTAGAACAGGGGCGTAACCAGAGCAGGTCACAGGAGGCAGTTGGCTGGATCACAGCTTGAGGGTGGAGGATGTGGTACAGGGGCGTAACCAGAGCAGGGTACAGGAGGCAGTTAGCTGGATTACAGCTTGAGGATAGAGGATGTAGAACAGGGGCGTAACCAGAGCAGGTCACAGGAGGCAGTTGGCTGGATCACAGCTTGAGGGTGGAGGATGTAGTACAGGGGCGTAACCAGAGCAGGGTACAGGAGGCAGTTAGCTGGATTACAGCTTGAGGGTGGAGGATGTAGTACAGGGGTGTAACCAGAGCAGGTCACAGGAGGCAGTTAGCTGGATCACAGCTTGAGGATAGAGGATGTAGAACAGGGGCGTAACCAGAGCAGGGTACAGGAGGCAGTTAGCTGGATTACAGCTTGAGGGTGGAGGATGTAGTACAGGGGTGTAACCAGAGCAGGGTACAGGAGGCAGTTAGCTGGATTACAGCTTGAGGGTGGAGGATGTAGTACAGGGGTGTAACCAGAGCAGGGCACAGGAGGCGCTTGCCCACCAAACAATCTAATGTCAGCAGAAAAAATATTAACCTAACAACAGAATACATTTGTATTCTGCTCCACCAATACCAGGAAGCAAAAGATTACCAAAAATAGTTCATTTTTACAAAATTGTATCTTATAGCGTAGTACGTTTTAGAAAAAACAGCTCCCGACGAACAAAACAGTTGTGTAATTTTAAGTGGAATAATAGCATAAAATAGCTCCAAAAAGCATTTGGAGATGGACATGTTAAAAATTTACGTAGAGGGTTTCAACCCCGTCTCACCCCTCGCCCCTCCAATACATCGTCCTAGCTACGCTCCTGATAGTATTCAAAACGAATTTTTTTACACTAACGAAATAAATACTCCAATCGACAATGCTCCCCAGTAAGTATTAAGACTAATTAATTCCCACGATGATGAAAGCTTCTAAATGAACCCCCATATTAGATGACTAAAATAGATAATTTTTATAAAATGCAATTCATAGCCTAGTATGTTACAGCTTCCTGGCGAGCCAACAATTGTGTAATTTTAAGTGCCAAAACAGCATAAAACATTATTTCTAGAGATAAAACTGTTCAAACATTTTCCGGTTCGTTTCCCCCTCCCAGTAAATCGTCCTAGCTGCGCGCCTGATATAGAATAATACAAGGAATATAGGTGTTATTAGGATAACAACATGAACTCCCCTGGGAGTGGAGGGAAGCGATGGGACGTGAGTAGGCTACTTACCTGTAATTCCTACATTGCTACTTTTTTTACTCATGAGCATAAACGTGACATTAAAAATGTATTGCAGCTGTTACAATAATTTGTATCTTTTCCGCTTATGTAAGACCTACTCCGTTTAATCAAAATCCTAATTCTCTGATTTCACTCTGATTGGAAATGAAAATTTCAGATAAAAGATAATGGAAATTGCCCCTTAATCGAACACGTGCTTTAATGAAATCCTCCAAGAATGAACGATAACACGTTATACTTTTCACACCTCATCTATAATTGTATACTGATACTTTAGTTATGGATAAAAGATAATGGAAATTGCCCGTTAATCTAACACGTGCTTTAATGAAATCCTCCAAGAATGAACGATAACACGTTATACTTTACACACCTCATCTATAATTGTATACTGATACTTTAGTTATGGATAAAAGATAACTATTTGTTTGCATTAAACTGTGGCTGTATAATACTCAAAAACCTCTAATCCCAAATATGTTTATTTTAACCTGATGTACGCTTCAGTTAACATCCTCTGATGATGGTTGCTTGGTGACCGAATTGAACATCAGGTTGAATAAAATATTTGTTTTTAGAGGTTTTTTAATTTATAACTACTTGCATTTTGTTTGTTAATATTTATTACAAACTGTCACTGAATAAATAATATAAACATATTTTTTTACTTTTAATTAAATAATTACAATTAATATAAACAAAGTAACATAACCTGCGTGATAAAAGAGCTCAACTACCACCTACCCTATAAGAAAATCGGCTATTATGAAATCATATGTTATTACTTACTTTAAGCAAAATGGGACGAAATAACTATATTGCATACCTTGCCCCTTTTGTGAAAAGCTTACTTCCATATAAAACTAAAATTACTTCATTAAATTTAATTAATGAAATAGTATTTGAAAAAAATGTATTAATATCAAGTGTCACCCACTAAAAGTTTTAAAAAAATATATTTGAACTTGGGTGGAAGAATAAAAAGAGTTTAATTGACTATGAAAATTTAAAAAAGATATATATAGGGAGAGTGTGAACTAATAGAAGGAATTGAAACAAAATAGTAGCATTAAATGTATAAGAATAAATTTATATCAGAAAATAGAGTGGATTTGAGGGGTTTATAAATCAGATTCTAAGAAATATTGCATCAGACGCTTAAATAATAATATAACAATTGGTTGAAGATAATTAATACGTTTTTCTTAATGTTTAATCATTGTCAAAAGATAGATCATTAAAAACGTAAAGCAACGTTTGAAGGCTATTAATAGATTTAGATGTTTTCATTAATTATAATTACACAAAAGTTGTCATCTGTCTTTTGCACAAAGGTTGCGGCCAACAGACGGTAATTAGGAAGTGGTTAAAATGGCAACGTCGCATTTACACGGGTAAACGCGGGTCACACGGTCTGCGATCTGTTTACATTGGCGGCCGCTCTGAAATAATTTTGATCCAAATACATGCGTAATGTTTAAACAAGTTGAACAGTACACGGCCTCCGCTAGTTTGATAGATGAAGCGCCAGTGCCAGCTAGAGTCTACTTTGATGTCAAACTCGCCATCAATCATCGCCGCTTCTGCTCATATTAAACTACATTTAGCTCCAGAGACCGTCTGCATAAACAAATAATTAAAATTTAAAACAAAATTAGGAAATCAATTTTTTTTTCTAAAGTGCGCCCAACTTCGTGAGCCGGACGTCAGGCTCTGTTGATTTATGTTTGTATAATTCGAATCGGGCAAGTTAAGAGATTTGTCAGTCTCGAAGGTGGCCTAGTTGTGTTGACACAAGTATTCGACGTTGCTTTGCCGTTACGGCTTCTAACAAGAACAACGCATTACCCCGATAGTGTATTCTTAGACTGGATGGAAGGCAACGATAATTACGGTAATACGCAATGCTGTGTACTTTCTACGTAAGGGTTTATGTGGTCGTAGTTTTCTTCGAATCGGTTCGTTCACAGAAAACTCTTATTTAAACAAGTAGGCCCTAATATAAAACAATATTTTTAAAATAATAAATACACAAAAACCTCAACCACAAACTTTCTTTATTTTACCCTTATGTACATTTCAGTTACCTAGTAACCATCCTCAGAGGGATAACATACAAAGACTGTATAACATGCAGTCTTTGTATATTATCCCTCTGAGGATGGTTACTTGGTAACTGAAATGTACAAGCGGGTAAAATAAAGAAAGTTTGTGGTTAAGAGGTTTTTGTGTATTTATTATTAAATTAAACCACAGTATATTCCTAATAAATAGTAATATTTCTAAATATAACTCTTCTTTCAACAAGCAATATAAAAAAATATTTTTAATTCATTTCCTGCTTACAACAAACAAATTTTTTGTTTTAGTTACTTTTTATTAAATAATTACAGTTAATATAAACAAAGTGGCATAACCTATGCGTTTAAACAGCTGTTCTACCATATAACCTATAACATGAACTCAGCTGTTTTATGAAATCATATGTTATTACTTATTTTTAGCCAAATAGAACGAAATTGCTATATTGCATACCTTGCCCCTTTTGTGAAAAGTGTTTCTCCGGTATAAAACCAATATTAATTCCTTAAATATAATTAATCAATTCTTATTGGAAAAAATTGTATTAACATCAACTATCATCTACTAAAAGTTTATAAAAAAATGTATTTCACTTGAGTGGATGAAGAAAATTTATTAACGATTGAAAATTTGAACAAGATATATATATATATATATATATATATATATATATATATATATATATATATATATATATAAGGAGAGTGAACTAACAGAAGGAATTGAAATAATTTGACATGGAAACACCTGCGAAATTGAGAAATGCTGCTCTGCTAATTTAAAATAATGAGAAATATTTCGTTTAATTTTCCTTTTCTAATCTTTAATCTCACTTTACTTTCTTTTCTTCGAAAGGTATCTCAGGTGACTAAAATAGTCCCCCTCTTTATTTTACGCAAAATTGGCGCAATCTAGCAGATTCTATTCTCTGAATTTCATAATTTTTAGGTCAGTAATTACAGTATTAATTTCCTGTGGCCCATTGGAATTGAACAACTGCATAGTCCTAAACTAAAGATTTTATTTGTTAGAGGGTAGTACTACAATAAAAATATAGGAAAGAACCCCAATATGTCAATAGTAATAAAAAATAACAAATAAAATAAGTTGCTTAAGATTAAACCCGTATGTAGATTTCGATGAACATGTCATCCTCATCAGACGTCTTATTACAAAATTACAATCTACCAAACAAGAAGTTACAAATTTGTTATTTTTGTTTTTTTGTGGCATTGAGGTTAATTCCAATATTTTTAATGTAATATATTGTACTATTTTGCTTTAGACTATTTCTCTGCTAAAATAAAATCGTATTTATACACTTGTAAAACTTAAAAGCATAAAGTGCATGTACTAAATGGTACGTTATAGTAGTTGTAGGCTTATATGTTAGTAAGGATAACTATAGGTCTTCTAGGCTCGGAAGCACCCTGGAGATCTAAGCGACCCTCGTATCTCCCAACACACAAGCACGCTGGCCTACCTTACGCCGATGGTTTTCCGTGTCTACTAAGCCTTGATTAACAAATCTAAATTTTTTAAAACGTTACTATATCTTAACGATAACTTTCTATCCTACATATGATTCTTTGGAAATAGAGGCAAATTTGTCGATATTCTACAATATTTCCGAGTGACATAAGTACACGTGCACTCTATTTCTAAGGATTATGTAGAATCAAAAAAATGTCAATAAAATTCTCTACTTTAAAACATTTTAGAGAGTCAGTCAGAAAATAAGGAGGTTTGGTACGCCCCGAGGTTATGGAGGGTCTGTCACCGACAATGTCTGCGGGTAGGAATATGGGAACATGGCTTTTGGAAAGGCCTGGTTGTTATCTGCAAGGCAGGATGGGTGGGACGGTTTAAGGTTTTTATGTATAGACTGACAGGCTGACTTTCTCCATCTATTTATTTTTTTTTTTAAGTGATATTTTCTCTGTTTACATGTATGTAGTACGCAGTGTGACATACAGTGTAAGAATGTGTATGGAAATAATGGTTGAAGGTTAGAATGAATTTACACTTTTTGAAGGAAAACAATTTAGTTTTGTAATCCTAGACCGGTAATTAATCGAGGCGTGTCAGAGCGAGTGTGTGTGTGAGGGTCGCCTAACCCTCTAGGACACGAGTCTCACTTATGAACAGCTTCCCAATAATTTAACTCCAAAATGTTAGCTTCATATTTCTCAAAGTTTACTTAAAGATTATAATAATAACAACGCCTTTGAACGCACCAAATGTTAATCGGTTAAAATGTTAATAAAATGTTCGAATGGAATATTTAAATGAAACGTGGTTTATTATACCACAGTCTAAATTAACCGAAGCTTGACGAGAAATTTTAAAATTACTTATTATTACGTAAGCTTAAAGCGTTCCATATTTCAGTTGTCCGTAGCAGCTGTTGGAACGTTTTATTAAATAACAGATTGAAAACTCGCTGTCTCTGCAGTCCAAATCTACGAGAACCGAATCCGTCAAGTCGCCATTTTGCGGTCATGTCGTAGAGGATTGGTTCCACTAGCTTTGTTCTCGTCACGGGTTTAAACCTTTACTTTATAGTTAGATTTAGAATTTACTTTCTGGAATCGGTTTCCAATGAAGACGGTGAACCTAATGATCACATCTGTTGGAGTGTTCGCTTTTGGCGTGAGGCCATATTCTTCTCGCCGATATCTTCTTTTAACGAAGGCGGTTCCGGTCGTATTTTATGACTAACCTAACCTTATGTCTGATCGAATTAACGTGCGATAATTTTATTTTCTTTATATTTAATAATCACTTGATAAATGTTACCTTACCTGTCAGCTGTTTACTTTACATAGTAACCAATAACAAGTGACAAAGCCAATTTCTACCTAGGTCAACAAAGATATATTTTATTTTAGTTACTTTTTATTAAATATTTACAATTAATACAAATATTTATGTAGGCTGCATATGAAAGAATAACAATATTAAGTAGCAAAATAGAAAACGAAATTAATTTTTTAAATTTAATTATTGAATTATTATTTTAAAATACAGGTTAACAAGTTCTACTATAGTTACCTTTTATAAAAAATTACAGCTAATACAAATATGTATATATATATATATATAAATATATATATATATATATATATATATATATATATATATATATATATATATATAAAGAATACAAGTCAAAATACAAATACAAGAATTATAATTGAATTTACAATTCAAAGCTTTTCGTTGGCTAACAGTACCAACATCATCAGGAATATTAAATAATTAAAATTAACATGTGTGCAAATTAGATCAAATAAATAGTTATGCCAAATCAATTACAATGTTGTTAATTTTTTTTTTTAATTTTGCTGCCCCAACATTACAAACACTGAATATATTATCAAATTTAGATTTTACTTGTATTTGTTCATTTATCAACTCATTATTAGTATTATATTTATGTATTTCTAAAGCTCCATAAATATTCATTCTCAGGCCTTTGTTAATTTCTTTTATAAGTATCATATTATCTATATTAGGAAATAAGTGATTATTATTAATACAATGACTAGCAAAATTTGATTTATAAATTTCTGGCTTTTTATATGCATTAAAATGTTCTTTATATCTATCTTTAAGTTTTTTCTTAGTTTGTCCTATATAAACTTTATTACAATAATCACAATCTAATTTATATACACCGTTTTTTTCATCCATATTAATAATATTATTATTATTTAATATATTTATTAATTTGTTATTAGTATGATATGCAAATTTTATGTTGCTACCTTTAAACAATTTTGTAATATTTTTTACTTCATTACCAAAAAATATAAATGAAGTCCATATGACTTTTTCATCATTATTTTTGTAAATTAGATTATTATTTTGTTTCTTTAAAATATTATAATTAAGTTTATCAACAGTTTTCTTTTTATAGCCATTCTCAATTGCAATTTGATAGATAATGTTTTTCTCTCTTATCTTGTTTCCATTATTCATAGGTATTTTATATAATCTATATAATAAATTGTATAATGCAGCCATTTTTTGATTATACGGATGTTTAGAATTATTAGGTATAATTTGGTTAGTTTGTGTCGGTTTACGATATATGTTAAATTCAAATTCATTAACATGTCTTATAATTGTTATAACTAGAAAGTTGATCTTATTATTTTTCTCCATTTTTATTATTTTTATTTGTCATATTTATTTTATCTAAAATTTAGATACATACAAACCATCATCTAAACCAATAACCGTTTTTATCAAATGTCTGTATAATTTTATTTATTTTATCATCTATATATTGTAAAAATATTTCAGATATTATATTCGATAAGGGAGAACCCATGGCAAGACCATCTTCCTGTTTCTAAATTTTATTATTATATGAAAAATAATTTTGATTTAATATTATTTTTAATGTATTTATAATTTCTAATATTAATTTTCTATCTTTTTCATTTTGCTCTAATCTAGATTTTATAATATTGAGAGTCTCTTTTATAGGAATATTTGTGTACATATTTTTTATATCTAATTATATTAATTTTGTTTTATTATCAATATTAATTATTTTTAATTTATCAATAAGGTTAATAGAATTACTTATGGTATGATTATTATTTAGTTTGATTTTATCTTTAAGAATAGATGTTATGATTTTAGATATTTTATAAGAAAGTTCATTTATAAAATTTACTAATGGTCTAATTGGTTTCTCAATTTTGTGTAATTTAATAAGTCCATTCATTATTGGAATTTTTGGATTATCGTTCATATAATTACTAATATTATATTTATTAAATAATTTATAAGAAGATTTTATTACATTTTTAATTTCATTTTGATATTTCTTTGTAGGATCCTTATATATTTCACTAAATTGATTTTCATTTATATATTTTCCTGTTTTATTTATGTGTTCGTCCTTATCAATAATTACAATAGCACTACTTTTATCAGCCTTTACTGTAATTAGATTGTTATTTTGTAGTTTATCTTTTAAATCTTTAACTCCTAAATATGTTTGTCTATGGGTTTTATTAATTTTATTAGTTTTAATTATTTTTTTTATTTCATGAGCTGCTTCCATTCTGGTACTATCTTGTATATTTTCATTTAATTTACTAATGGCTATTTCTGTATCTATTATATATATATATATATATATATATATATATATATATATATTATTGTGACAGAATCACAATAAGTGGCAAAATAGAAAGTGCATTAAATAATTAAATTTAATTAAAGAATTATTATTTAAAAATATAGGCTAACAATACAAGTTTTACTATAGTTACTTTTTATTAAATAATTACAGTTAATACAAATATGTAGACTATATACATGTGACAAAATCATAAGTGGCAAAATAGAAAGTGCAAATAATTAATTAAATTTAATTAATGAAATAATATTTGAAGAAACTGTATTATCACTAAGTATCATCTACTACAAGTTCATTAGAATATTTATTAGAACTTGAGTGGGTGAATGAAAAGTATTTTATTAACGATTATAAATTTGAACAAGATAATAAATATAGACTAGGCCTGTGTAGGGAGAGTGTGAACTAATAGTAGGGATTGAATTACTTAACTATTATTTACTTTGTTATTTTTCTAATACATAATAATTAAAGTAATTTATATAAGAACTACGAAGTGTTAACTTCAAAAAATTATATCCATAATAAATATTACTTACATAAAGTGAAGGAATTGAAAGATTTTAATATAATATGTTTATATTCCAGTGTTTTTAAAGAGCGTATAAACTTAAATAGCCTATAATGTATAAGTTGATAATTCTATGACTTGTGTTGCGGATCTCCTATAATTGTCACTTGTATTTTAAAGGACATTAACTTAATTTAAAGGAGAGTCATAATGTACGAATTTTTAATGGTATCGTAATTCCGTTTTAGCATCACTGTTTCTATGCATTTACTTGCCACATTTAGCAATAATCTTACTTGGTTTTTAGGCCTGCTTTCGGAGGTTCAGGCAGTCACTCCATTTTCAAGCTACTAAACATAGTTTAATCTATTACCAATACATAAATCTGGCATTACATAAATGTTTGTGTGAGCGCGTGCGCGTGTGTGGTGATTCCTTTGAGGAAGTGAAATTGAGCAAACCTCCACCCACTTGCAAGGAAAGTTTACTGCAATTTTTAAAACATAGCTTAATTGGGTAGATCTAACCTGAGCCCTGGCTTGCGTGTAAGGGCAGTCTTCATAGGAAGATTTGTCGCTTTCTCAATGTCCTTGCTACTCCATATGGTAATACACTCTGACCCTACTATTAACAGGGATGTTGAGAAATCAACTGCTCTGCTGTGTAGTACTAACAAATAATTTCACTTTTACCAAATGTGAGTAGAATGTACTTTTGGGAGGGCATGAATGCGTGTGAGGATAGCATTGATGGACATAATATTGATAGCATTATTATAATAGGCCTACTATGGCTTGAAATTTCGAATATAGGCTTGATCGAGTTTATTCACGTTGTGTTTGAGATTCACGTCAAAAAAGTTGTGTTTGGAAGCTAGATGTCGCTTTTTACACACACACACACGCGCGCGCGCGCGCGCACACACAAACACAAACACTCAAAAATATAAACTACATGTGTGTGTGTGTGTGTGTGTGTGTGTGTGTGTGTGTGTGTGTGTGTACCTATAAGTTATATGTATACTTCACTGTAGAAGTGTACTACAGGTACACTTCTAACCTAACCTAACCTTTCTTGCTTCTAACTGACTTTGTCTTCGCTGACGTCATACTGGCCCCATTAATAAAAAGACCTTCCCATACTAACCAAACACTACTCACGAGCTCCTTTCTTCACTAGGTTTGATTTGGATCCAGTCTACCCGATCTCCCGTGGGTTACCTTAGCATCAAATGAAGAAAATGTGAACTACCTAATCATACAGAAATCTTTTTATCTTCCATTATAATTATACATAAGTTATTAAAAGAAATTAGGTCTAAATATTTAGAGTCCTCAGGGACTTAGCACTCTCCTTCCGAGGGAGATTCACTTCCCACGCTAATCCTATGTGTAACACCAAATCCAGTTCCTATCCCTACTGATTAATGTTAGCCTGTATTTGTGTCATATAGAAATAAATTCGGGGCCCTGGAGAAGATTTAATTTATTATGCTTCTATAATTCGTGTATATATCTTCGGTCATAATGAATGAA
This sequence comes from Prosapia bicincta, assembly GCA_036971475.1. Lineage (NCBI taxonomy): Eukaryota > Metazoa > Arthropoda > Insecta > Hemiptera > Cercopidae > Prosapia > Prosapia bicincta. The sequence goes on along the minus strand of JBAIZL010000004.1, from coordinate 2,350,659 downwards.
AACGGCAACCGCTATTTGCATATAATTCAAAGCACTAACACCTAACAAACCTGTTAATTAATGTCTGCTCTATAAGAAAACGGAGCGGAGTGAATTGTTCGTGACACTGATGGAACTTTTGATTAAGCTTTTGACTGCGATGTTGCTTTGTTTAAAAATAGTCCGGGTGTAGATGAGTGACAGCGGAGGCCAGTGGTAGGCTATAGCGTTTCTTATTAATATCACACCTTCTCATTCACTGCCACCGCGTAGGTTGGTAACACTGTTGTCTCTTGTTCACGCGTCACTTCTTTCATTAGCTTATCGTTGCCTACATATTTATTTTTTTAAATTATATTTTACGCTTGTCCTTTGCTTGCGTTAAAAATAGTGTTGTTTGCACCGAACCTAACCTACCTCAGAGCGTTTGGTTTAGCCTGACCTCAGGTTTGGTACATTTATATTCTAGGATTACAAAAATTGTTGAGCTTTTCAGTAATCTGTGGTGATTGAAGATTGACATATTAAGATGTCAAAAAAAGCAGTCGTGGAACTGACCGACAGAAATGACTGTTTTTACTTGTTTGACCGTACTAGACATTTTCGCTTAGATCTTGGAAACGATTTGTACGAAAATTTACTTTCAAGTACAGAAGGCTATAAGTTTATGCAAGTCGTTTAATTATTGTCAACATAAAAGGCTCGTTACAAATCATGGACAACCAAAATTACTGTAGGGTATAACAAGTAATATAAATAAAAACTTTTTAAAGTTAATTCATTCTTGAGTACAAAAAAAAATTAATTACTTCTTATTAAATAATTACAAGTAATATAAATAAAAACTTTTTAAAGTTAATTCATTCTTGAGTTCAAAAAAAATTAATTACTTCTTATTAAATAATTACAAGTAATATAAATAAAAACTTTTTAAAGTTAATTCATTCTTGAGTTCAAAAAAAAATAAATTACTTTTTATTAAAATAATTACAAGTTATATAAATAAAATAACATAACCTGTGCGTTAAAACAGCAGATCTACCACATAACCTACAAGATAAAATCTGCCGTTTTATAAAATCATATGTTGACTTATTTTAAGCCAAATGGGACGAATAACTATATTGCATAAATTTTTTGTGAAAAGTTTTTCTTCTATACAAAACTAAAATAATTTATTAAATTTAATTAATGAATTAATACTTTAAATTGACGTATTGACGTCAAATGTCACCCACTAGGCCTAGAAGTTTAAAAATATCTAGGCCTATTTAAACTTGAGTGGAAGAATAAAAATGTTATGAACGATTGAAAATTCAAACGATGTATAGAATGCAGTTATTAGAAAACCTTTATTAAGCATTAAAAAATTAAATTTTACTTAACGAATTTAATTTGAGTCGATCATACTATGTTTTGTCAGAAACATCTAAGAAAGTTATAGACCTATTTCAAATTGTATTAAAAAAAAAAAAAAAAAAAAAAAAAAAAATATATATATATATATATATATATATATATATATATCTTATTATGATTATTAAATTGAATTATTTATATTAATATTTATCAAAATATAAATAAATTAATACATAAATACCTGATAAAAAATATTTAATAATAATTTTTCCACTTAGTAATGTGCAATAAATAAAGTAACATGTCCTTAGTGTTAAAACAGCTGTTCTACAACATAACCTATAGGATAAAATCAGCTGTTATATGAGATCATATGTTATCACTTAATTCACTTTGCATACTGTAGGCCTATATGTATTAAAGTCTCAATTAGCTGAAGATTTTTCTACCTACAATACATATACGGTCTGGCTGCCATAAGGTATCGTCTTTTTTAAAAAGTACGAATGTAGAGCACTATCGCGCCGATTATCATTAACAATACAAACCCTTGGCTGCAAAATCAAGAATATTCGCGGAAGCATCTTTAGAAGATTCAGTTCAGTTGATGAAACCTTCTGATGTTATCCCTGTAGTGAAATATCTTGCACATTTAGTTACTCTTTTTAAATTTGTAACTAAGAGTTTATAAATTGTTAGGCACAGGTCTGTAATGCAAAAGTTGTCCCGAAATAAGCCATTCGTAGAATATATATATATATATATATATACACACACAGTGTATTTTTTTTGCTGATAATGAGGGTAAACAAATTTATCGAATTCAGTTAGTCTCAACACATATCATACCTTTAATTATGGTTTGTAATGTTATTTAAGTTTTCTTTCCATTTAAGTGTTTAGTAGTTATTAAGCTGTATGAAATTTTCTTTTACTCAGGTTTAGATAAAATAATTAACTGTACATACATAAGGCAACTTCATTAAAATAGCCATTCTTATATTGTCTAGAGAATGGTATAGCTATAATTCGATTTAAAACAGAATAGGATTCTAGAAAAGTGTAATCGGTTAGAGTGGGTGGGGTCTGCCAGAGTTTGGACGAATTAATTGTAAATCCCCATCTCGTCTGGTCGGTGAACCTTGTTGCCAATTCTATGTTAAACTTTCGTTCATCGCTCAGGGTTACAGAGTTCAATCTAACAACACCGCTTCCCTACCTCGCCACAGAACCGTTCATATTCTGCTTTGAATCAAACTATAGCCAAATCTGGTTCCAACTATAAAGTCCCAACATGAATCTGTTGGCTTCTGGCATGTCCTTTCCATGGTATTGGGCTTGGGAATATGTCTCTTTGTTCTATCGATGCGTGTAGAGTTATGGCATATTTCAAAGTCGAGTATGTATCAGAAGAATGGAAGTTTTATCGATTCCTTAAAGTGAAGCCGGAAAGCGGATAGCAAGTGTGTCTTTTTAGTTCCTTTATGTCACTTAGTCCACTTAAAAGGAAAATCCGAAAATCTTCAGCTTACCTTTATCACCCTTTACTATTCAGGCGACTGGCTTCCGGCATTTTTCTGTGCTAAAAAGATTTGTTGAAATTTTTTCACCAGTTAATTTTCAGTTTTGAAATACGTGTATTAAAAACGTATTGGAACATTTTTAAGGCAGATTTTTTAATATTACTAAAACTTATAGTCGCCTTTTAAAATATATGTCGAAATTCGCTTGTTATCAGTTTGTTTTGTAGGCCTACTATAATAATTTATTCATTTAGAAAAATATCACTCTATATTTCAGGTAGTTTGCTTTATTGATTACTTATGATGCATTAAATTTGTTCTCTAGATATATGAAATACCTATATCCATACGAGTGTGATAAACGCCGTCTCAGCACCCCTATAGAACTGCAAGCAGCAATCGATGGTAACAGAAGGGAAGGCCGCCGCGGGAGTTACGGAACCTATGCCGAAATGATGCAGAGAAGTCCCTCCTCACAGATGTCGCCGCTAAGTTTGGTGACGGCAGCGCGGCCACAGTTAAACGGCGGCAGTGGGAACCATCATATCTCAAACAATAACCACTTACCTCACCATCAGTCGTTAATAATGCCACCTGGAATGTCAGGTTAGCAAATTCGATTAAACTTAGTCAATACAATTATATTATTATACGAGCTTTGATTTAGGAAACAAAAATCTTAAACTAATAGAACAATTCAATTCTGGCGTGTGTATGCATATTTATAAACAAAGACACACATCAACATATTGGTAATACTGTTTATTTGCCATCCTTTTATGACTTACACTAAATTAATATATAATTGGCACTCACTCTCTCTCTCTCTCTCTCTCTCTCTCTCTCTCCAAATATATTTATTTATTTATATATAAGTATTATGAGAGAGAGACAGATCCAATTATGTATTTAAATTAGTTACACTGTAAACTAAAATTAGTCAATTTAGTCACACTACAACAACAATAGATATATAATATGACATTTGCCATAGATTTTTCTCATATCATCCCATTGGTACTAACTTTTTTTTGGAGTATTTACTCATAATAAAAATAGACAATCCATTCCTGTGTTCTAAAAAGATAAGGCTTTTGAACTGATTTTAATTTTCTAATATAGAATTAACTTTATAAATTATTTCTGTTATTCAAAGGGAATCATATTTAAAATAAATGATATGACCAATTATCCCATTTGAGAGGATTATGATCAAAATGTACTGACTTACAATTTAACAAGACTTGATTCAAAGGGTTTTTTAGAGTTGAACTGAGCTGCTAGATTGAATTTTTTCTAGATTAATAGAGCCCTAGATAATCTTGCTTTTTAGAGCTTATCTATTTTGTATTATCTTTCTTTATAGTTTACATTGAATTTATTGCAACAAGAATCATCCTTTTTATTCCTACTCAGCCCACTCACAAATGTTAGTTCAGTGATTAGCTGAAACTCCAAGAATCAATCTATTATTTGTGTTCAAAACTATTCTATGAGCTTAGCTTTGTGAGGTTATGTTTATACAAATAAAAAATGTACTAAAAACTCACAAATTAATCATTTTTCAACTCAGACGTGTTTCAATGACAAAGATATCATCAGTGAGTATTGCAACTTACAATATGAGTTAATAAATGATTAATTTGTGAGTTTTGTATAGTCTTTTATTTGTATTTTGATTATTTGTAGTTGAGGCAGATGACAAAAAAAATGATCTTTCACAGAGAAAATATTGTCTTCTCATGTATATTTGGAAACTGAGCATATTTATTGTATTTATATAACACCATATTATAACTATATAGTTATATATGTTAAATACATTTTATTTTAAAAATATATTGTGACAAAGTTAATTAAATCTAAATTTCAACACATGCTTATCAATTCCAGATAACCTCTTGGATCATTCATAGTTATTTAAATTTTCTCTATATATAACACTAAAGAACAAAATCATAATTTCAAAAGAAAGGATTTCAATAGAGGCCATATTAGCATTTGTTCAATAGGTTAGGCCATGATATTTCATACATGATTTCATTATTGTGTATGCATTTAAAGTCTATTGAAGCGGTAGTCATGATTAGCATTACAAAGATGTAGAGCAGACCAAAGCAGCGACAATTTATGAGTAATTCCGAAGTCAAGATAGGAATTTGTCAACATTCTAGCTCAACACTCTGTATTCATCTTGGCAGCAGAGTTTCAATCCATTTCTAGGTTGCTTTTTAATGATAATACATTTGTTTGTACCTCTTAGTATGAGTACTTTAGCTTCTGAAGATTAACGGAAGTTAATTGTCCATCGTTCACCTCAAACAGAACAAAATGAAAACACTACGTGACTATTTCACTAATATTCTAGTTAGTTCATTCAACTTTAACTAATTCTGACGGTTTTTTAGACCACCATTCTAAATGACTACATTAATGTAGAAGATTTTGTATAGAAACTTGTTTCGAATTCAAATTTATACTTAAGGCTACAAGATTTATTAAAAAGAATAGTTAAACTCTAAGTTTAACCTATTAACAAATAAAATTATGTACTTGAATTAAATTTTTTAAATATTTCATATCAGTAAACCTATAGTAATTTTTGAATGTAAAACTTATTTTAGAATTTATATTGGTTCATTATGTATAAGTTTTGAAAATAAAATATTATAATAAAACAAATTATTTTCAGAAAAAAATGTTCATCATAATTTTTTTTCATTACAAATTACACCACATTCATCATATTAATAAGTGCACCATATTATGACTACATCCGTTCTGTTATTTAGAGAATATTTAACTTTAGTATTTTTCAACATTCATATTAACGTTCACTGGTTTTTTGTTTCTTGTGACAAAAAAAACACTGAAAATTAGGACAATATTTATATTTTGAAATTCTTGAATTTTGTAGTCCATTACGTTCGGTGAATCTTATTATCACTTAAATAATAGTTTATGACTATCCGAATTTATATTTAGTAAATTTGTTAAAACTTACTGAGACAGAACGTTTTCGATCACTATGTGCCGATCTTCATCAGTGTCTTCTGCTTGGAGATGTTGGGTCAAGCGGTGACGGTTTTAAAGGTAGGTTTTCGATAGTATCAAAGAGTATGTGTGATTTGTATTGTGTTTGTTCGTTTAATATGTTTGTATCTTGTGTGTTTGTGTGTCTGTAAATTTCATATTGTTTTAGTGTATTGAGATGTGGTCCTTTTTTGTTGATGTGTAGGATTTCTAAATTATGATAAATGTCTGTGTATTTGTGTTCTGTTTCTTTTAAGTTATTGTAAAATGTTTGAGTTGGTGTTATGTTTGTGTTCTTTGACTCTTTGTTTAAAGCTGCGACCTGTTTGTCCTATGTAGAATTTGTTACATTCGTCGCAGTTTAGTTTGTATACGCCTGTTATTTGTAGTTTATCTTTGTTGTTGGTGTTGTGTTGTATTTTGTATTGTAATTTGTTATTGGTTTTGTATGCTATTTTGTACAAATTAGAATTTTTTCTAGATCATTAGGCTATAAACAGGGCGCAGCTTTAAACAAAGAGCCGAGGAACACAAACAGAACACCAACTCAGCATTTTACAATCACATAAAAGAAACAGGACACAAATACATAGACATTTACCATAACCTAGAAATCTTACATATCAACAAAAAAGGACCACATCTCAACACACTAGAACAATAGGAAATTTACAGACACACAAAATACAAACATATTAAACGAACAAACACAATACAAATCACACATACTCTTCGATACTGTCGAAAACCTGCGTTTGAAACTGTCACCGCTTACTTAACATCTCCAAACAGAAGAGACTGATGAAGATCGCCACATAGCGATCGAAAACGTTATGTCTCAGTAAGTTTTCACAAATTTACAAAATTTAAAGTTCGGATAGTCATAAACTAAGGTTAAAGTAATTAATTAAGATTCACCAAATGTAATGGACTACTAAATTCAAGAATTTAATATGGTTGTTGTACATTAAATCTTAAAAAGTACAATTTTCACAAACTGTATTCTTAAAATTTAGGTGTTAACCATTTTGTGTATTTTTTATGTTGTCATAGAATTCTAATACTAGGTTGCACAGAATGAGTTATGGTCAGTTTGTTGTAAAATATTTTTGCAACATATTAAAAGTGACAGACTTTGAGGTTAACCTATTAAACTGATATTTTAAATAATTGTAACTATAGGTATGTGTTGAGATTATTTTATCATAACAAATATTTATTATTTTGTGTGGTTTGAAAGATCTAGAACATTCATTATTAGGACAACATCTGTAACCCAATGACTGCTAATTTTATCCATTAGTTTATTGCCAAAAAATACTATAAAACGTGAGATATATGTTTACATAATTGTTATATCTGGTTGTTGGCATGTTGTGATCTATTGTTAGACAGGTTTGGACAGGTTCCAGCTACTCTAGCTGCCAATATATAAGTCATTATACATCCCATTTCAGAGCCTTTGTTGACTGATGTTTCCTTGATTTTAATTCAGCCTAACTCTAGATTTGGAAGGTAACCAGATTTAAAGAAATAAAAACAAATAAATTAAACTAGAAATAAACCATGGCAAAACAATGTAGCTGATTTTCATCATAATCTAGGTGTCTACCACTTTATAACTGAAGTTTATAGGAAGTGTTGCAGGTATGTGGTTCGTAAGAAAGCTAATACATTCCAGAGATGTTAGCTTTACTTCGTATTATCGTTATACCCAAAAAGATAAGATTATTCACAATTTTTTATTTGCAAATTTAATAATGTACAAAGAATTAATTTTAAATATAAGGGAAATAATGTTATCTGAGAATTTTTATGTAATTTTGTGCATTGTTTTTTTTCTTGAAGAATATTATTAAAATTGTTTTATTTAGTGTTATGAATTGTACTATAGTGAATTGCTGATTTGTTTAAAACATGCATAAACAAAATATATAAAATAGACAAACCATCACAAGAACATATCTGTCTACCTATTGTTATCTTTGTATATATAGAACAAAATATGATGAGGAATACTTAATATCTCTGAAGTACATACGTTCATTTAGTGGATAAAAAATGGAGTTCCAAAGTTTTGCCAGAATCTCATTTAGCATTGAAACTGTAAACCCAACAATAGTTCCTCTCTTCAACTGCTGCTGGGTTCATCTCGTCAATGCTAAATGAGAATGTGGTGAAACGTCGAAACTGTGTTTTTGTGCACTAAAAAATTAACGGATTTTCTCCGGATATTAACTTATCATATTTTTCCATCTGTGAAAGAATATGTATCACCGTACACACTCACCCACCCACACACACACACAGACACACACATTTATTTAAATACACATCTGTTAAATCAAATAAATTTAAACAAAATTTAAACAAAATTTGTTAAAGTAGTTTATATATTGAATAAAGAACTTGATTATTTCTGTCAGGTCCTGCAGTTGGAGCCCAGTTTGAGGCCAGAATGGTTGAATATGTAAAGATGTTAAACAAGGAACTCCGAACGTCAGCAGCCACCCCACCAGTTCACAGACAAAGTAAGTAGTACTTCAACATATTGTAGAGCATTCATTTTTGAGGAAAAATAACATTTTATCACTATATCTCACTTTTCCAACACCTAAAAACCTGAATATATATTTTCATTAGAGTTAAAAGTAAGTACAAAATAATACCGACACGCTTCATTTTCAGAGAAAAATATTAGCAATAGGTTAATTTCACTATGAAATTAAAGTTGTTTCAAATATTGATGTTATTTGTTTATATTATAAGAAATATTTTTTCTTTATAGGTAGCCAGCGGATTAATTTTTTTTTTCTTTGGTTTGAATTATTTTTTGAAGTTTTAATAATATATCTTGTTAGTATAATTGATAAATTAATTGTTATCAAATAAACATATTTTGGTAAAACTGTTGTTTGACTTTCTTGGGAAATAAAATCTACAGATATTTGTATTGTAAAAAAAATTCAAGATTGAGAAACCGTGATGCTTGGAAATCAGTTCTGAAGAAGGTTATGAACATAGATAATGCAGAACGTAAAATATACTATTTGTGTAGTTCAAATGAGATAGGCAGGAAGTTTCAACTGCTTCTGTCTCTCCATCTCTAGGTACATATCTGTTAGCAGTGCCATCCTTATGGTGGAGCAGCAGTTGCAGCCCTTACTTCTGCTAAAAAATAAGTAAAAAGTTCTGGTTTGATGAAAATAATATAATAATGTACAGATATACATGCCTTATATATCTGTTTGATTACCCTCACAATATAGGGTAGGGTCGATATTTTTTGTCACGGTGACTTGTCACTAATAGTACCAGTGACAAAATATGGAAAATGCCAGTTCCATTGACAATGGATCAATCGGAAATTGCCTCTGTCGTGATTAAGCAAAAGGTCGCTGTCACTGGATGAAAAGACTGTCATTAGTCGATTTGTCGCTGTCATTGGCTCTGTTCTCACCGCTTGGCCCATGGCGCCAATTATCTGCAGTGTCGTTGCCGGAAGGGGAGAGGGGGATGGTTATCTCTGTTGTGATTGGGTAAAATGTTATTGTAACATTGGGCAACATGACTAAAAAGTAACTGATATTTTACCATGGCTGTCATTGGTTGATTTGTCGCTGTCACTGGCTCTACTTGCTTACGCCGTGTGTGGGTAGTCGATTTGTGTCAGGTTTCAAAATAGGGACAGTGTTATGAACAGTAGACGCTATTTTGCACTCAGTAGTTTGTTCTTAATTTCGTAGGAGTTTATTTTTAAATAAAATGACCCTTTCAAAAAAAAAAAGGTGTGAAATAATTTTACCAATATCGGTATGCCTGTCTGTTATTGGCATATACAGAGCCGTCTCAATATCCCTTATTACCGGTACTAAAGTCACTAATCCAAACCGGGCGCTGTCACTAAAATCTCTGATCTGTTAAAGTCACTGGATCAACCAACTTTAGCGCAATATGTTAAATTATTGATTTAATTTAAGATTTTCACCCAAGAATACTAAACTAATATTATTGTGGGTAGATAATATTAATATTTTGTAATAATATGTCCTTATTTATGATTGAATATTAATTACAAAAGCAACAACAAATATTGATTTCTTACACGAATTTGTTTCCTGTCAGATCAAAATTATTACAACTGTTTAAAATATTAAAATGGACAAGTTCAGACCATGGTCTGATTGGCGAGTTTTGAAAATTGCTCTATACACACCTTTTTGTGCTAGAATTTTAAAAAATTTTCAGAGGAAACGACTTTTTTTAAAATTTAGTTAAATACAGGTTTCTGTGGGATGTTATTATAATCAATGTAATTTCAAGTATCAGCATTTCAGATATATCAGTTTTCCTAGATCAAAGTTAAAGGTTTACCTTAAGTTTAGAAATTGAGATATGGTGATAAGTTAAACAATAGTTCCCGTAGGCTCAACTGTAGTGCCAAACATCCAACTTCCTTTAACTGTCAAATGTTTGAGATGGGTAAGGTAATCCTAATATCGTGTAAGATGTAACATCATTCAATGAAGCTACAAATCTATTCACAGATCCATAATTAAGTGTTTAAGGATTTATACTGCTTTAGTCGTTGGAAAGTCTTCTTGGTCAAATTATATTGAACTCAAAACTATACTTATAGTTTATGATTAATTTGGATGGTGATAATTTTAATGAAATTTCGTTGATTATTCATTCTACATTGAATTTTATGACATTTGGTTTTATTTTAAAATGTAATAGTGATTTTATTGTAATTTTGTAGGTTGTTGTTTTAAATTTATGAATTTATGTGTTGTTTAATAGATAATATTATGAAATAGCTTGAAGACTATTTCAGTTTGGAATCAAAATATAAAGCAATTTTTTAAAATTAGGTACAGTTTGGTTCCGAAGTTTTGGTCATAATCCTCCAGATCACTGATTCCCAAACTGTGGTACGGGTACCTCCGAGGTACTTGGAAGCCTGTGGGGTGGTACGCACAAATAATACCAGTAATCACGTACATTAATATTTCACGCTTTGATTTGAAACAAATACGAGGTTACACTAGTAGTTGGCAAGTTATTTGATGTCTGTTAAATTGTAGATGTTGATCGGAAATTGCGCGAAGCTTGAATGTTTCTGTTGCGACTGAAAGCACAGAATAGAATAGAAGTGGGAAACATCTATTCCAGATTCAGGGAACCGTCTGTCGTGTTGCCCACACAAAAAAGTCGTTTACACAGCCGGTATCCCCCACTTCACCCTTTACTTACTAGGCAATCAGGCAACCACTGGGGATACTTTTCATTGGAAACACGTTTTTAGGGGTACGTGAAATGAAAAAGGTTAGGAGCCAGTGATCCAGATAATTAAATAAAAAGATTAAAAATAAAACATTCCTTGTAAAAATAGTTAAATTTCTTGTTTGTTTACATAATTATGTAATTTGATTACATAGTTTTTACTAATTTTTAATTTAATAATATAGAAATTGTTTCAGCAACTCCACCAACATCGCCACAAGAATCTCAATTAAATTCTTTTGACATGTCTCGAATCACATTATGGAACCTCTATCATAACCAAAATTCACCACCAGAACCTCAGAAAGAGCCTATAAACCTAGAGAAGCGGGAAGATCCTGTTGGGCCTCCACCTCCTAAACGACACCACCCCGATGTTGAAAGTATTAAAACAACAGGCACACACATCAAGATCTCGAGTAGAAGTATGTATTTTCTTTTACTATAATGTAATTATAGTAAGGCGTAGAAAATCCAAACTAATTGGGACTGAGGGCATTCGGAGTTGTGAAAATTAACCTAGAAATTCCTAGTTACACTAAAAATGTTAAGATAAATGAAAATAATCACTTTTTATAATTACATATGTACATAACTATTGTACTTTGATTTACTTGTATCTTTAAATTCAGAAGAATGTACTTATTTTACAAAAACAATTCACTACATATTTACAAATGTATGTATCTATAATAGCAGGATTTTAACTTCTGTAATGTCTCACGTGTAGGCAAAGAATTCTCTGCCAATTTAGGTTTCGATGTAGAGTATTATAAAATACTCTCCAAATTATTAAAGTATTTCTATATTATTACGTTGTCTTCTAAATTACGTCCATGTTGACAAATAAAACTAATAATTTATATTACAAGATATATATCTCACTAAGTCAATGAATAATATTTACCATCAAAGAATTACGCCATTACACGCATAGGCAGGACTTAGCCAAAACCACTCTAAACTATCTTTGTCGGTTCTCTATCATTTCAAAATCAAGTGAATCTGTTTCTTTTTCTGGTGCATGCTGGTCCTTGAGTTTCACTTAATTATACCTGCAAGATATAATATAAAATTAACTGAAAAAACAATAAGAACAAGTTAACCCTCATATAGTGTTGACTGTTACCTACTTGCTCATTCAGATGTCGCACACAACATCGGGTGTTCTGAACCCAAATTAAAAAATAAATACATTAACAATTATGTGTCCTTAAGTAATAAAACAGAATTAATTCTTTTTATTTTGGACTATCTAAATATAAATACATTAACAATTATGTGTCCTTAAGTAATAAAACAGAATTAATTCTTTTTATTTTGGACTATCTAAATACTATTTTAAAATGGTTCAAAGTTTGTTTGCTTTTCTGGGGGAAAAAATTAAAGACAATATAAGCTTTTAAAACATTTTATTTTCAAAAATATATTTGTAGATTTGATTGTATTTAAAATCAAAACATTTATAACAGTGGTTATTGTTGTTTAAATATCTGTTGTTTACACTTAATTATTAATATATTTTAACAGAAAAATAAATATTGCCTTGAGACTAGTTTGATATGTAATCTATAGGAAATATATAAAACATAAACAATAAACTTTTAATTATATGTTAATTTAGTGTTTTTCAATGACCTGACCCAGGTAACATGAACATAGGAGATAAATATTTTGTGAGAGTAAATGAAACTGATATTGTTTTTTTTTTTAAGCACACTAATATATTCATTACAAAATAGTATTTATAATAAATCAATATAAGTAAAAAAACACAATCGGTGTTTATTTTCTTAATATTATTACTTATTACTTTTGCTATAACTGGCGACCAGAATTTTTGTTAACTAATGGTTGTTAAATTGTTAACTTACACTTGGAGGAAACGTTTTCGTCTTACGTCTTCTTCAGCCTCGTATTTTTGCCGCTAGGAATGCTGCAGTTGTGCTTCCTCGGTACCATTTTTTTGAAAGTTAGAAGTGTGATCGATGATAAAAGTGTAATGAGTGATTAACAACCAGCTCGTCATGAACAGCAACAATATTTTGATATTTAATATTATTAAGTTGGAAAGTAGTCAGTTCATGCCTGTTGTTCATGCCCTACTCATACAGCCTTTGTGCAACGATTTCATGTGTTTCAAGCACTTCGATTTCTCACATGTTGTACAACTAATTTTTACTAAAACACTTGTAAATATTTACAAACTTGCCTATAGTAGCACTTACTTATATTTGATGATGGCGGCCGTTTCGAGAGATGTGTCCCATCGCCAACTTAGACATAATGAGTTACGATCTTAGTTGACGATGGGACTCATCTCCCGAAACGGCCTTCCTCAACAAATATAAGTAAGTGCTACTATAGGCAAGTTTGTAAATATTTGCAAGTGTTTTACTGAAAACTAGTAGTCACGTGAAGATGGAATCAACAAATATAACTAATATTTACTTTTTTATTCTCGTTTTTTGTACATACAATGCATCTTTCCTGCCATAAATATGTCAGCTGGATTCATGAGTTTGCTATCTTTTAGTCTTTTAAGAAACTGTTTTGAGTTACTGACAGATACTCTTTGTTAGGTGTGAAGTAGTCTGATTTATCGACATTTTCCTTCTCATCACAATCTGAATCTGAGATAAAATCTGTGACATAACTACATTGTACAAAAGATATTTTCTAATTCTATTCACTATTATTCTTGCACCGTCACTATCACACATATATAAAGTAGCATTCAAACTTTAAGCTTTTTTTATATTACAAACATTTAGTATTTGTATTACATATCACAGACATATTTACACGTGTTCTCAGTTATAAACTATTTATTTCGCAATTAAAGGGAAATTCTTTATACTTTAAAATTATTTAAGATATAAATACCTATAGTAATAAAATACACAAAAAAAGTTTTTGTGTTGTACATCTTGAGGTTTTTCTATAATTACACTTTTGGTATTAACTTATCAAAAAATGCTTTTACATGGGATAAATAGGGAGAACATTTACCACAAGATACAACGAACACATAAAAGACATTAAAGACTCAATTAAAATAAAATTACTACCTATAGTCGCACTTACTTATATTTGTTGAGGACGGGCGTTTTGGGAGATGTCCCATTGTCAACTCAGACTAAACTCGCGTGAAAACTAGTAGCTCATGTGAAGATAGAATCAAGAAATACAAAATCAAATTTTGCCATACACATACAAAAAAAAAAAAACACTTCACTCACAGACTAACATAAGACACCAATCTAAAAATCCTACACTACATAAAAAGAAGCAACAAACTTAAAACAACAGAAAACTACGAGATATACAAACACCATAAATACTATCCACAACACATTCTAAAACACAAAACACACTCGCAATCAAATACTATATTTGAACACATAATTAACAACTACTATATATAAACAATAACACCCCACAGAACACCAATACACCACAGACTTACAGCAACACAACACACCTGAGCAATAGTCTTTGATTAATGCGCTGACCTAGTGTAGAACGCTTCTGCTGAAAAATAACAGTAAGAAGTGTTTTTTTGACTAGTTAATACCAAAAGTATAATAAAAAAACATCTGAATAACATAATAATTCTTGAATTTTGTAGTTCATTATGTTGGGTGAATCTTAATTAATAACTTTAACATTGGAAAGTGATTAATTAAAATAATAATCCAAAGATCACCTCGGTTGTAAATAAAGTCTAAGCAAACTATCAAGCTGAAAGCTGTGTACAACCTAGAGTAGTCTACTCTCTCCATACTGATTGCTAGCTAAAATGATCACTAATGACATATTCCAAATAAAAATATTTTACCTTATATGTTTTATAAATAATATAATTCTAATTTTAGATGACGGGAGAGTAGGAGGCGATAACTCTATCGTTGTAAGTATGGACATTAATGGCACCATGTACCAAGGAGTGCTTTTCGCCCAAAGTACATCTCGCTTACCATCATGAATCAATGCCAGATTTACCATAGCTTTGAGTCTACTTACCAAGCACAAGTAATTTCTGCAGGTTTAATTTTTGTTTTATATTTATGTACATATGTGTAACCATGTAAGTAATTTGTGTATTTGAAAATGTACGAAATTGAATATTGGATATGTTTCATAATTTTGAACTTTGCATACAATTTTCAAGCTGTTGGCACACTTATATCAAAAGTGGGAAAACACCTAGTGTTTATATAAGATTAATTTTTAGTATGAGGTAGCTTATTAATTTATTAACTTTTAAATTTGATATTATTTAAGAATTTTAATGTTTTTATACATGCATCCTATTGTTTACAAGTTAAAAAAAATTAACTAATTTATGGTGTTCAACATTTTTTTTAAAATTTTCGTGCTGCCCTACTATAATGTTTTCTTTTTTAATTATAAATTTATTTTTATTAGTGCCTATTTTAGGCGAAATTCAAATTCAATGGTTAATTACTAACAAAACAATTTCAGAGACCTATTAAATTAATTTTAATTGTATAAACTCATCTGACCAAACTCTTTTCCTGGATAAAAAATATTTAAAACTTGAAAAGTTTGCTTTTTGTCTCTACTGCAATAAACATTTAGAAAATTTAAAAAATCAGAATCCAACAAATATCAAAAGTTCTTGATGGTAATGAAATATTTGTTTAATAAATCTAACGTTAATTTATATTTTTTACTTATTTTCGACAATTCAAATGCTTTAAAATTACTACAAAATGTTCAACATGACTAAATAACTGTAATATTATTCTGTAAGTTTGGCGATATTAATAACTCCATTTGTTACAACAGACATTTAGTAATTTTTTTTAAACTTTTAGTTATTTAGTATTGCTAGTTTAATTTAATACTAAAAAGTGCCTAATTTATGTTATCATTTGCATTTAACAAAATTAATCAAATTTCTAATGTTAAACTGCTTTTATAAATGCGTTTATTTTACAGGAAAATATAGATCTATTATTCCTGAACATAACGTTAGAATATCACCTGGCACAAATTAATTATTGACACATTAACCGTGGCAGTAGATAATTGGCTACCTTCCTTATCAAATTTCGAGTGCACAGTAACTAATCGGCTAACTTTATCAATAATACACGCAGTAACACATAGCGTCAGGTCTGGTTTTAATTTTTTTTTGCTTCACAGTCAATCTATAAATAGTTATTTAGTATAACATTCGTTTGAACTTAATTATATAGGAAATTCATATCAATAAACCATATATACAAATGACTAAAAATTAAATGGAGGTAGATTGAAAATAACTAAATAGAAACCTGTTGCATTTATGAAATCATGAAACAACAGTGAATTATACTGTAAATTTTGTATTTTATATTTAGTAAATTATATTTAAATATTCTTCATATGGAAATTTGTTTTTAAAAACACCAAAGATATAGCTCTATATGGTTCAGAATTATGGAACATTCTTTGCAATTTCATTTAACAACTGTAATAAATTTGCATGTAATGATTTTCCCAACACATTAATATATTTGTCTGACGGATAAAAATAAACCTATGTATCTTAAATTACACCACATTTATTAGAGACTATAATTTTTATAATAAAAAAATTTGATTTTTGCTATCATGCTGTAAAAACAGTGGCTTTAAGTCATATCAGTCATTTTGTGTACTCCATTTCAAAAGATTATTGAGAGATTTTATTTTCATTTCAAAAGATTTTGTTTTTCATTTCTCAGATACTAACCACACAAATTGTAAAGTTCCCCAAATATTTAAGGTCTTTAACCACTAGAATGTATCCTACTAGGACCATGCCCGAACCAACACATGCAAACACATAAAATATTCTTTGGATCATTTGTATTGGACAACTTTCTCGTTCAAAATAATGCCAAACATTGCCAATTCTGATAATCAAAATCGCCTAATAGCCGTATTTTATGTTTTTACGTAAAACAACTAACATCAAAGATTAGGTTAGTAACTAACATCAGTTAGTTCACAATTTCCAACAACGGCAAAATAAAATATAAATATTAATTCATTTTATAAAGATAAATAACATTAAATCGTAGACACTGTATTACTAAAGTAGTCTCCTGACTCAAGAAACGTACAGCACAGATGCAGGACTCAACAGCTACCGAACGTGTTTCATACACGTTCTACACAATGGACATAGTGACCAAAATGTTTTTTCTCATGCCCGACACGGCCCTATGACGGTCATGGCATGATACGTTCTAGTGGGAAAAGACCTTTATACTAAAATTTTTTGGCTGCAAATGTCAAATAAGTCTGAAACTAAAGCTTAACAAAAGAATAACAGGAAAATCAAGTTATTTCCTCTTATAAAGAGTGGCCTTTTTTAATTATAAAGATGTCTTATACTCAAAATATCTATCTCTTAATAATTTATGATAATTTTTAATAGTTTTCAGGTAATTTAACAGATGACTACAAATGGCTAAAGTTAAAATTGTTTTGTAATTGTTGGTCACTATTTTTTATATGAAGTGTATTGTATCTAAGGAAAAAGGTTAGTTAAGCCTATGTATTTTATCCATCAGACAAAACATCTTATTTTAAATTTAAAAGTTGTGTATAATTTGAACTAAATTTTGTATGTAGAAGAATTGCAATAACCATGATGTAATTGAACATCAGCCATCTAAATCATTAATGGAAATTCTGTATTTAAAAAGTATTAATGTTGGTGTTATCCAAACATACAATTTTAAAAACATTGTCTAATTTTTAAGACAGTAATATTATCTTGTTACTATTTTAAGTAGCAAAATCCTGCATTACATGTAAATATATGTATAATTATAATTTATTGTAATTTTTAAAGCTATATATTCATCTATATATGTTAGATAGGTAAGCTACCATTTTGGTATTAGGCCTAAATGTCATATTGTTCAGCTCGACTTATCGTGTCTGACATCGAATTCGTTGCTCCAAAGATGTTTTGTATTATATTAGATTAAAGCACTGACTTCATTTGTTGTGAATATTTATTTTTATTGTGTTAATTTTTTAAAATTTAACTGTAAATAAATATATTTTTTAATATTATTTTCATATTGTTTGACTGAATAGTTAAGTACTTTTTATGTTTTTTTTAACTATTTGTATGTGTTCACATTGTCCTGAAGAAAGATAATTGAATAATGTAAATTTTTAAACCCCAAATAAGATGATGGGTATTTAAAGTGACTTGTATGAGGTGACGTAGTGTTTTTAATTGTTATGCCACAGTCACAGTGTCTAATTTAAGGACCAATGTGTTGTTTTTATGATCTGTGCTTAGATTAGATTTGTACAAACTTATCTTCTTACTTTTAGCAACCTATTGTAGGTTATATTTGTTAGACCTAAAGTTAATTAATGTTAGGTTATGTTTACTATTGTTATTTATATTTGAATGTCAGCTGATGTAAAAGTATGGTGTCTTATGTATCTATAGTTTTAACACTATGGTATACGCATTTTTGGCATAGTCATTTCAAAAACTTGTTTTTGAATCCAGTAGTGCAAAGAAAAATCAGTAAAATGAGTTCTTCTCTAAGAATATCAGCATAAGAAACTACTTTCTGCTTTTAACAGTAAATTACTTAAATGCTAAGCGAATTGTTTTAATTTAATAAAGTAATGATTTAAAAGTAACTTCGACAATTTGGAATTAGCTGTTGATTATAATTTGAACCGAATTGATTTATATCTATTGTCTTAATAGGTTTTGTTATATGTTGTTTTTTTGATCAATACTTACTGTATATACATGCAAATACTTTATTATAAAGTGTTTGAATAAAAATAAAGTATTAAATAAATAAATAATATAAAATAAAGTATTTGTATTTACTTATATAAATACAAATATTTATATATACATATAAATACATAAATTTATATTAGGGATGGGTCGATTCCGATTCTCGATTTCAGGAATCGTCGATTCTAGGGGGTATCGAGGAATCGTCGATACTCGATTATTCATTGATAAAAGTGTCGATTCCGATTCTTATTTTGTTAACTATTAAAATATGTGTGTGGAGTAATTTATTGGAAAAATAATTAATTACCAACTATGTCTTATTTATGTATTAGTTGCTTTGAATGAATTAAATGATTAAAGCAAACGAAAATATTATTATTAATGAAGCAACAACAAAGAAGATGGTAACCATTTCTGGTCATTTGTCATCGCTCGTTTCTCCCCCCCCCTCCCCGTGTCTTGCTGCCACTGATTCATAGATGTCAGAACAAAACACAAAAAAGTAGTTCTATATCTCAACTTTACAAACTAAAATGACTATTACTGAAGTTATATTGATTTCATATCCTGCTCTATTTTATAACTTCTTCTATTTAGCAAATGTATTTATCCAGTAATAAATATTTTTGTTTTACTAAGAATATAAATAAGTTGGCATTACCTTTCTGCTAAAGTGAATAGAACATCGTGGTATCCCTCCCGCTATTCTATTGCGTTGTGGTTTTGTCTCAATGTTTGGTGATTGATCAGTTTTAAGAAGTTTAAGTTTTGTGTAACTACTTTTTTCATGGTTGTGTTGTTATCAGTTACAGATTAAGTGTCAGTTTTGTTATCTTTGTCAGAACTTTTAAGAGGTTTTGCCATATGACCAAGATGTTGAATAAATTAATTATTAGAGACCTAGCATGTAAGCTAATATAACTTGAAAGAATCAAGAATCGAAAGAAAAATTTTAGAATCGGAATAGAAAATTTTAGGAATTGGCTCATCCCTAATATATATATATATGAAGTTAATATATTACTATTGTAAGTAATTTTATCCACCATTAAGTGCAATAATTTTACCTTTAGTGATGAGGCACCTTTCGGTCACTTGACCATTGTCGAATGGTGATTCGACAATGGTCAAGTGACCGAAAGGTGCCTCATCACTCAAGGTAAAATTATTGCACTTAATGGTGGATAAAATTACTTACAATAGTAATATATTAACTTCATAAAGTCAGTGCAACGGAAAAACAATGGATAACGTAAAATATCAAGAATATATATATATATATATATATATATATATATATATATTAGGGATGCTCGATCCAGAGACTTTAACAGAACGGTGATTTTAGTGACAATTCCAGGTTTGGATCAGTGACTTTTTCTGATGACTTTAGTACCGGTGACAAGAGGATACTGAGACTGCTCTGCATGTGCCAATAATAGGCAGGCATACCACGCTGATGAAATGATTCCACACTTCTCTTTTATTTTGGAAGGCTCATTTTATTTAAAAATAAAGTCTTACAAAATTAAAAACAAACTATTGAGTTTGAAATAGCATCTACTGTACACAACACTGTCACTATGTTGAAACCTGACAAAAATCAACCACCCACAGACGACGTAAATGAGTAGAACCAGTGACAGCAAAACATCAACCAGTGGCATCCGTTGTGAAATATCAGTAACTTTTCGGTTGCGACAGCGACATTTTTCCCAGTCACAACAGAGATGGTGCCTTGAGCCAAGCGATGAGAGCAAAACCAGTGACAACAAGAAATCCATGAATGTCGGCCATTTCATCCAGTGACAGCAACATTTTGCCCAATCACAACAGAGGCAACTTCCAATCGATCCACTGTCACTGGAACTGGCATTTTCCATATTTTGTCACTGGTACCACCAGCGACACTAATATCAGTGACAAGTTACTGTGACAGAAACAATCGACAATCCCTAATATATATATATATATATATATATTTGAATATTGGTAATTAAAATTTAACTAAAAGCTTCTATTATTTTATGTTTAAAATTTGTCTTTTTAAGAATTTCAACATCTTAATTATAATAATATAAAAGATTTTAATAAACATGTAACTTCTCTAAACTACAACATTCTAATAAACTCAATCTACTTTTGTAAAGAGAATTTCTAAGTCTTGTAACAGTATTAAACTGTGTAGTTTACTGAGTACTTTTCAACTTGACTTTGTAAAAATGAATCAATTTAATATAGTGTTTTAGTATGGTTAAAATGTAGACACTGGCGAATATAATGTTGCCTAAAATATTTGCCTCATGATTCAATAAAATCCGGGACATTTTAAATTTCTATTTATATTTAGAAAACTAAAACTTAAACTTTCTTGAATTATCAGCTATAATTTTTTTTATATGAAGACAATTGTTTTGAGAGTACCAGAAATACGAACAGAATATTTACCCCAGATTAATTATGGCTGTGAAAGTGAGTTCATAATGTCAAATATGGGAGGTATAACAATATAGAACAGTGTTAGTAACCCTCACCTTTCCCCTCTTAAAACACTACACTTTCTTTACACGTGGAGTTTAACATTTCTGTTTATTGTTCATTATTTCCAATATTGTAAAAACATAACACCCCTCAGGACACACTTAAAGATTACAGAATATAATATTTAAACTGATCTACTTTTTTTCAAATCTCCCCCTCCAAATATGTACAGTAGAACCTCTCTAATTTGTCACTCTTTAATTTGTCTTCTTCTGTAATTCGTCACAATAACAACAAATTTTTACATAGTATATGGGTCATCAGATAAGACCGATGCCAGACATGAGTCGTTCGATTACTGAGGCAATCTCTCAACACATTTCCCCAGAAAATGAAGTGACTTATAGAGAAGTATATAAAATGTTAACTAAATGCATTGGGAGGTAGAAGAGGTGAAAAGAAGCAGAATGGACGAAATTGATAATAAATGTATTCTGAGAAATTCAGAAGCTTGCAAATACAAAAAAAAAATTCTTTAGTACAGAAGAAAATAACAGCTTTTTTTTAAAACTGATAAACGTATTTGTTCTTGCTAGTGTTATTGTCCTTACAAGATACTGTAATAGGTTTTTTTAATGAAAATAGAGTAACATAGTGTATTTGTAATTACGAACTATACTCCGAGCTACTAGTGTTTTATAGCGTTGTTGAGTATATCGACCGACATAAATCATCTAATGACAACATTAATTACATTATATATCTATTTACGTATGTATGTGTTATGTCTTCCCACAATTAGATGTAATTCCACGACTTCCACAATTCGTCTTTTTCTCGAATTTGTCACCTCCTCGGTCCTGAACATGACGAATTAGAGAGGCTCTACTGTATTTCTCAATGATGAAAATTTCAACTATATTATGTACTGTATTCATGTCACATATTTTAATTAATCAAATTAAAAAAAAGTTATTTAGCCCTTTATTTAAACTCATTTTGTATTATTTGTTTCCAACTTGAATTTGAGTTATCAAATATTATGGCAATCCATATACAACATAAATGTAAATGCTATTTTTAGGCAAAGTTGTGTACTTTTGAAAATGTAAAATTAATTTGATATAATTATTAAGAAGATAATCAGTAAAAAAAAGTTGTAACGTACATATTTTCAAACTGTAAACTGAAATTAATTTTAAAATAACATAATTTTCTTTTTGTTTTTTTTCTCAGCTCAGGGATTTGAAACAGTTTTATTTTAGGCATAATTTTCAAGGACAAATTTTGTGTATAGTACTGTGTGTGGCCTAAGTGATGATTAAACATGTATTGTGCGTATACTTGGTTACCATTGAGAACTCTGTTGTATATTCAACCACAGTGTATATTTTGTTCTCTATTTGTATTATTAATCTAATTTTTTTACAGTGTTATGTAAGAATATGCTATTGAAAATAATTTCAATATAAATAATTTTAATGTTTTATATTTACGTCAAGTTGGTAATACTGGATATATTGTAAATACATTCATTGCAAATAAACAACACAGAAAATCAGAAATTAACTTATTTTATACCCTCTATTATATTTCAGTTTATTACTGTGAAGCTAAACCAAACTTGTTCTTTAGTTTACGTAAACGTAGAAATTGAGATAGGAATGAATTTCTACAGAAGAATGTTAATTTTTCTAAGATTAACACTATAACAATCTGAGCAATACTGTAACATAGCCAAATGTTAATCTTGCCCAAAATATTTTGCTTCCATTTTTGTGGATGGTCAAGCTTTGATTAGGCCTAATGAAGGGGATGCAATTCTTCTGAGAAATTCTGCAGCCAATTCTGAGGAATTTGTAGAATCTGGCAGACAAACTCGAGGAAGATGTTTAGAAATGAAAGTTTGAGGGCTAAAACCTTAAAAAAGTAAAAGTAATTAAAAGAGAGTCGCATACAATCAAATCAAGGAAACTTGTGGATAAAAAAAAATTCTAAAGCCTGGCTGTAGTAATAAATGCAGGCTAAAGTGCTCCTCAAAAATAAATTCAGACATTGGTCAAACACTATCAGATGACTTTCGTATTCTTCAAGATGCCAACCATTGATGCTGATTTTATTTCCAAGCTACTAGAAGAAGTAAACCCAAAGTATACTTGACAAAAAGAACTCTCAACTATCAACAAACTACAGTTATCATGTTATTATTGAGGGAAAGAATCTTGAGTTGTACAAATATGCTTACAGAAATGTTTGCTATTAGTAAGAACTAAATCACATTTTTTTGTGTTGATACCAAAAGAGACAGTAACTTATTTAATTATATGCCACATGTAAAATAAAGGTAGCAGTATGCATTCTTCAATTGAAAATCAAATAAAAAAGGCTACTGGTCCTTTATAAAAGATTAAAATAACAAGAATCCTTTTTATCTCCCAAGTTTAAGTGGTAATTGAAGAAAAGAGACAATTTCATGTAAAGGGAAATTAATATAATAGAAAATTCTTTTAAAGGCAAACACTTCCAAAACTCGACATTAGGGGGAAAAGTAGTGTAGGCATTAGAGATGGGCAAAGTAGTTCTTTTAGCGGAACTATTCTTATTAGAATAGTTCCCTTCATTGAACTAGTACAATGAACTAGTTCAAAATGAACTATATAGTACATTTTAAGGGATCGTACCGTACATGTAATATCGAATATTAAGAAATTATTCCAATAATTTTGGTATTTATTTACCGTGCCCACGTGTACGATTTTTGCGAAAAACATACCGGCCGACGCAGAAAGTCATCAGTGATACGAAAAAAATTATTACAACTCTCGCTCACGCCCCAAAAAATTAATAGTTTTGGAAAATTGTGATTCCCCCAAACATGGTGTTAATAGTGCTGGTAAAAATTGCACATTGTCAACCCCTCAATACAATGCATATAAAACGAATAAAAACTTGTCCTGAAGCTATATTGACAATTATTGTTTGGTATTGCCACGGATGGTTAATTTAATACACCTATGAAGTATCCAGTTGATAGATTTAGCTACAATTTTATACATTTAACCAAATGTACACGTGATCCTAGAATAGAGATCACGTTACGTCAACCGGCAAAATGTATTACTCCGCGGAAGGTGAAGTCTAATTGGCAATGTGTATAAAATTACAACCAAATCTATCCTAACTGGAGACTTTATAGGTTTATTTAAATATACGTATAAGTAGATTGAAGATCTACGTGTGAGTATACATATAGTAGGGAGTGGGGAGACAGAAGAGTGGCAATTGTACGGTTTACGTCACGGTAAGACGAAAAGAACTATGTATCATTTTGTACGGTGTACGGTGGTGTAGGGAATAGTTCATTCCTTTCCCTTCCCCTCCCATGACGAAACGATTGAACTATAGTTCACTAAAACAGAGACCGGTCAATACCGTACCTTTTCCGGAATAGTTCACTTGAACTAGGTTGTTCAAGTGCTACCCATCCCTAGTAGACATGTTGAAGGACTTGAACTAGGCAGCACAAAGTCGAAAATTACACATCTTTTCGAGCCAGTTACTCATAAATTGTAAAATATATTTAAAAAAACAAGTTACTAAATATAAATATAAACTATATTCTTCCATTTGGTAAAAGCAAAAGCTTGTTGTATTGAATAGTTGAAAAAATATGACTGTTTCTAAAAAGCATATAATCATTTTACTTTGAAATGTAATCTGGCTGTTTTTGGCACTTTAAAAGCGTATAACTCATAAACCGTTATATATTGGTCCTAAATGTTCACAACATATTTCTATAATGATTTTTCATCTTTACAGTTTCATAAAACCCTAAAAAAAATAAAATAATTTTTGTTGACAAAATACCTATATTCAAGAAAATAAGGTTATATATACATCTACAGATTGGAAATCATTAAACAAAGAACTTGTGAAAATTTGAGCTTGATATCTTGAACGGTTTAGGAATTATAGGTGTTTAAAGTGATAAAAATACTGCCTGATTTTACATGTCCCGGTTGGCACGATGCAAGCCTTTTTTAAAATAGTCATATCTCTGTAAACGTTCAGCCAAACAAGATGTTTCTTATATGGAACGAAAGGCGAAAGTCTATATTTTTATTTGCTGTTTTTAGTTTGAAAATATCTTAAACAGTCTTTGAGTAATAGGCCCGAGAAAATGAGTAATTTTCGACTTTTATAAAATGTGACCTTCAATTTTTCCTTAAAAATTCGATAAAAATTGGATTTTGTGTTATATACAGAGATTGTAGGAGCAGTTAACGTAGAATGACATGGTGTGAATAGTTTTTCAAAATTTTATCTAATCCTTGAGTTATTTGCGTTTTTATATAAGTAAAACTTTGCCATGGCATACCGCCAAGTGCTGTCACCTAACGGATTAATGCTGAACTACGAGATACAAGATTTCTGTATTCTATTTAAAGTAGAATATTTTACGCCTTTTTGGGCCAATTACTCAAAAAGTGTAAACTATATTCCGAAACCGAAGTCTACAAAAGAAAATATAGACTTTCTTCTTAAATTTAGTATAAGAAGAAGCTTGTTGTATATGAAAATTTGAAAAGATATAACAGTTTTAAAAAAGGCTTCTATTATTCGAATTGGAATAGTAGTCAGACTGTTTTTCGCACTTTAAAAACATATATCTCTTAAACCATTAAATATATTGGCCCTAGATGTTCACAACATATTTCTATAACGATTTTTCATCTTTACAGTTTCATAAAACCCTAAAAAAAATAAAATAATTTTTGTTGACAAAATACCTATATTCAAGAAAATAAGGTTATATATACATCTACAGATTGGAAATCATTAAACAAAGAACTTGTGAAAATTTGAGCTTGATATTTTGAACGGTTTAGGAATTATAGGCGTTTAAAGTGATAAAAATACTACCTGATTTTACATTTCCCGGTTGGCACGATGCAAGCCTTTTTTAAAATAGTCATATCTCTGTAAACGTTCAGCCAAACAAGATGTTTCTTATATGGAACGAAAGGCGAAAGTCTATATTTTTATTTGCTGTTTTTAGTTTGAAAATATCTTAAACAGTCTTTGAGTAATAGGCCCGAGAAAATGAGTAATTTTCGACTTTTATAAAATGTGACCTTCAATTTTTCCTTAAAAATTCGATAAAAATTGGATTTTGTGTTATATACAGAGATTGTAGGAGCAGTTAACGTAGAATGACATGGTGTGAATAGTTTTTCAAAATTTTATCTAATCCTTGAGTTATTTGCGTTTTTATATAAGTAAAACTTTGCCATGACATACCGCCAAGTGCTGTCACCTAACGGATTAATGCTGAACTACGAGATACAAGATTTCTGTAATCTATTTAAAGTAGAATATTTTACGCCTTTTTGGGCCAATTACTCAAAAAGTGTAAACTATATTCCGAAACCGAAGTGTACAAAAGAAAATATAGACTTACTTCTTAAATTTAGTATAAGAAGAAGCTTGTTGTATTGAATATTTGAAAAGATATGACTTTTTAAAAAACGTTGTATCATGCAACCTGGATATATAAGATATTTGTTAGGACTTTAAAACCCTAAAACTGCTTAAGCTCCTAAAATATAGAGCTTAAAATGGATGTTGAGGCATCAGTTCCTTGACCTAGATACTACAAAGTTTCACTAGATTTGTTAATTGCCTCACAATATAATGTGAAAACCTGGTCTTCAGTTTTGACATTCAGTTAAACACCTTTCAACAATAACACCTTCAAGTTACTATCTCACTGAAATTGTAAAAAGGGCTTAAACACTCGGACATATATAATGTATATACTAAACACTTTAAAATGTTTTTAACTTGCCTGTAGTAGCACTTATTTTGTTTGTTGAGGACGGCCGTTTCGGGAGATGTGTCCCATTGTCAACTCAGACCGTAACTAATCTCAAGGTTTATATAGGTTAGGGTGGGGATGGAATATTATGGTGGTGTGGGTGTATTTTGTGTGTATGAGGAGTTATGATGTCAAAAAGTGAGTGTGAGTTGTAATGTAATTGTGTATTGAGTATCTGTGTAGGGTGTAGTTTGAAGTGTCTGTATATTTCGTATTGTTTGGTTGTGTAGCGTTGGTTATTTCAGTGTTGTTTATGAAGACACAATTCTTTGACGTCATAACTCCTAATACACACAAAATACACCCACACTACCATAATATCCCAACTTCCCCCTAAGCTACATAAACCTTGAGATCAGTTATGGTCAGTGGTGGATTTCCCATTAGGCACACTAGGCACGTGCCTATGGGCGCAGGAGGCAGCCGTTTTTTTTTGTACCGATGAGTTTTAGTGACAATAGTAATAGTACCTAGTTAAATTTGGCGAATGTCCTAATGTGAACCTCAGTTAAATCAGTGGTGGATCTAGCAGGAGGCTAGAGAATAGAAAACTTCCTTTTATTTTATTGTTTTTTAATTTTATCAACGAAACCAAAATAAATTTTCTAATTTATTTTTATAAAAAGTCTTTAAATATTATCTTATCTATATTTCTTTGAACAGGCATGAAAACGGATTCATATGGTGAAAAATTAAAAGCATTATATTACGTTGGGACGTTTTTAATAAATTCGCGAACGGGGAGCAAAGGGGCGGCCGGCCGAATTGTGCCTAGGGGCGACACCATGGCAAAGTCAGCCACTGGTTAAGGTCTGAGTTGAGAATGGGACACATCTCCCAAAACGGCCATCCTCAACAAACAAAGTAAGTGCTACTATAGGCAAGTTAAAACATTTAAAAGTGTTTAGTGATCACTAGCACTTACTTTCTTTGTTTATTTAGGTCAGCTATTTTGGAAATGTATCCGTTTGTGAACATAGATATGAACACTAATCTCAAAATGTTATCCTTGAACACACTAGAGTATTGAGGAGTAAAACCAAAAGTGAAATGAAAGAGTTTTAAGATTGTTAGATGGGGTGAAGAAGTGGATAATGTAAATTAAGAAAGTCGCTATAAGTGGTTCAAAGAGTGATGAGGATGTCGCAAGACTAGAAAATGAGGAGTGTACTTGGGAAAAAGCAGTACTTTGAGTCATTGAAATCTAATACTTCTCTCTACAGATATCCGATCTTAAGTGTTGCTGATACGCCAATGTTCATGATAAGCTGCTGTCAAAAGCGTTCAGCCATGCAGATTCCCACAATGACCAACTTGTCTCTGTGCTGATTGCCCATGTTTGTGCAATCCCATAGCATGTGCTATAAAGTACCTAATACTTCTCTCTACAGATATCCGATCTTAAGTGTTGCTGATACTCCAATGTTCATGATAAGCTGCTGCCAAAAGCGTTCAGCCATGCAGATTCCCACAATGACCAACTTGTCTCTGTGCTGATTGCCCATGTTTGTGCAATCCCATAGCATGTGCTATAAAGTACCTAATACTTCTCTCTACAGATATCCGATCTTAAGTGTTGCTGATACTCCAATGTTCATGATAAGCTGCTGCCAAAAGCGTTCAGCCATGCAGATTCCCACAATGACCAACTTGTCTCTGTGCTGATTGCCCATGTTTGTGCAATCCATAGCATGTGCTATAAAGTACCTAATACTTCTCTCTACAGATATCCGATCTTAAGTGTTGCTGATACTCCAATGTTCATGATAAGCTGCTGCCAAAAGCGTTCAGCCATGCAGATTCCCACAATGACCAACTTGTCTCTGTGCTGATTGCCCATGTTTGTGCAATCCCATAGCATGTGCTATAAAGTACCTAATACTTCTAAAGGGGAAACATGTTTACAAAACTATTTATTTATCACATATTCTTTTCTTAAATAATTTTAAAAAAAATTGGCTTGCATTTTAGAAAATTATTTTTGCAAATTATCAACTACATAGCAAATCTATACAAAAACCAGTTTAATATTGTATTTTCGCTATACAGTAGAATTTCAATAGTTCAACACTTTGTAGACTGAGAAGGTATCGAATTGTCAAGCTATTGGGAGACAACCAATAGCCTTTTTTTTATAAAAAAAGACACATATTTAATAAATACTTTTTAAAGTAAAGTAAAAATATCTCAATCGAGATTATTACTGATGTTAAATAGGTTATATCTTATTGTACAAAATATTTATGATCGCTTTAAATGAGTGTTTGTAATTGCTTGCTATCGTGACTATTAGAAATTCTTTGAGCCTCTATATCAGGGACTGGCAAGCCGCAAAATGATTTTGTGCATCCTTCTCCACTTGTGGTTTTGTTTTCGAATTGTGAGCGGTCCCCATAGCTTAAGCCACAACAATAAACACCTAATATAAATTACAGGTACAATATAAGTAGAAAGTAGTCTCTGCGATGTGCATGCAGGCAAGTTCACCCCTACAGCAATTTTTTTAAAAAACATTTTGTTAATTTTTCAATACTTACTTACTAGCCAACACCCACTTTTGGCTGTTGAGCCACTTGGTAACGCTCTGGCCATTTTAAACAAACCCTTTTAAGTGGGTCATCATCATCTCCAAAATGGTTGAGTACATTGCACTTTGGCAGATGATTCGCATCCACACCACTGATTCATATAATGTTTATTAGTGGTCTCATTTTTCTTGAGTATTTTTACTTTTTCCTTTACAAAGGTAAAACCAAAGAAACCACAATGATATATTCAGCTTGCCTACATAAAGAAGACAAAACACTTCTTGACCACATTGAGGGAGACATTCTTTTATCTTTTCTTAACTTTCTAGCCAATCATGCTCAATTTTTTTTTTTGAGACTTCATGCTTTTTCAGTGTTTATAGTTTCTCCTAAATAAGTAATAGTTTCTGAAACTCATAAGTGTGAGACGCGTATATATATATATATATTAAATATGGTGATATGTTTTATTGCAATATAGTTTATAATTTAAAATTTTTTTATAAACAAGAATACTTTTAATGATAATATTTATTCAAAGCTTATTTTTTTATTTGATAATTGTTTTCCTGAAGGTTCTGGTACTATTTTATCGGCGAAAAGCTTTGAATAAATATATTCATTAAAAGTATTCTTGTTTTTGAAATATTTTTAATTTAAAAAACACTTAAATATATATAAATGTAAATATATATATATGTATATATATTTGTAGCTTTGCAACACTGTTTTCTTGTATTCACTTATCACTTTCACTATATGTACTTAAACAAGAATCTTACTTGGTATCTATGCCAGTTAACTTTCAAAGATTGGTTGTATCTCCATCATCGGGCATCACTGACCGGGGGTTGTAGTAGACTGTCTACTACAATCTTTGAAAGTTAACTCGCATAGATACCAAGTAAGATTCTTGTTTAAGTACATATAGTGAAAGTGATATATATATATATATATATATACAGTAGAGTCTTGAAAGTCCGAGTCTCGATATTTCGAGCCTATTTCTATTTAAGCATATTTTATCTATTTGAAAGGAAATGAGTCAGGTGTTCAAGAAATGCTTATAGCCATAAAGAAAATGAATCGGGCATTCAAGAAATATTTATATCAATACGTCATGCAAAAGAAATGAGTCTTCCAAGAAATGCTTATATCAATTCAGTATTTTTCTTCCTCCACATTTTGTTCTATCATTCAGTTCACTAGTGTTCTACAGATTGGTGTATTACCCAACTTCATCAATGCTCTTATCAGTTATGTTTAGATGTCTGGCAGAAGGTCAATGGGCCATAAATATCTTTCTTCATGTATGCTGTGAGTTTTGACCATCGACAAATATCTCTTAGAAAGCACAAATGTCTAGACTTGTGCTGACATATCAGAAAATAAACTCTCTTGAAGCAAACAAAATGAATCAAACAATGACGACACTCATGATTAGCTGGACTGGTCTTTATTCCCGCTATTAATACATCCGGATTGGGCTGTCAGCACACTGATCTGGATATGGGGTTTTTTAATGTATTAGAGGGTTCAATAGAAGTCCTATTGTTTCTAATGCACAAGAACTTATTTCCATGTAATCCGAGGAGGTCTCGGTCCCATTTACCTCGAATTATCGAGTCTATACTGTACAAGCCCATGCAGTACATGTTGCCTTGTTAGTAAACCTAGATTTTGAAGTTCAGTGAGCACACTAAATCTATTCTTTTTTCTCCCTAGATTTTATTAATAATTAACAATGACAGTGATGTGACAATATAACATAAGCTATTAGAAATTTAGGGGAACAAACCCATTAGAGTGTGGGTAAATTCTGATAGTAGAGTTATTGCTAAAACCCTTCCAGATTCCAGATAATTGCTAATGTACTAAGGGCAAGGGTTCACAACCGGTAATACTCGGGGATATTTCGTAATCCTATTAATAACTACAATTAAAAGCGAGACAAATTATCTGAAGTCTAATAATAAAAAGCCAGATAACGAGGAAGTAAAATTAGAAACCGAGTGCAATTTATTATTATTCCAATCTAGTAAAATTGTAATTACCACTATGACATAAAATGATTAACAATCGATGCATTGAAATAAATACGGCTGTTTACAGCAGTAGTCCATATGTCAAAGTTTGATTGCAGCTACAGGTCAACCAAATACGAGTGGTCCAAGCCTTAGGCAAAAGGAACTCGTGTGCTGTGTTCAAATCTCTCTTCCGGTAACTATGCACAATATATGATAATGTGAGGAAAACAAAACATTATCTAAATATCTGTAATGAAAAATACATTTTTTTTGTACTAATCGTATAACATGTTTTGTTTAGACATGAGTATTAAATCAAACTCTGATGCGCATAATTGTTTTAATTTTTTTTAATTGTCTACACCTCCCAGACCCCTAGGCATATTTGTATGTCAAAATCTACAAATCCTTCAGGCTGTATTCAGTTGCTAGAATGTTGGGAACCCCC
Organism: Prosapia bicincta; assembly: GCA_036971475.1. Classification (NCBI taxonomy): domain Eukaryota; kingdom Metazoa; phylum Arthropoda; class Insecta; order Hemiptera; family Cercopidae; genus Prosapia; species Prosapia bicincta. The sequence goes on along the minus strand of JBAIZL010000004.1, from coordinate 2,318,331 downwards.
GTACTAAGGTCAAATTTAAATGAATTATAAAAATGCATCCAAAAACTAATTTTGTAATTTAAATATATCGTATAAAACATTTTTACTGTATTTAGTGTTTTGAAATAAAAACGTAGTGTTTGGGTGTTCAAAATTTCAAAAGCAATGTGTTTAGAAATTGAAGTGTTGCATTTAGATTGTATAATTTGATAAAATCATCATTTTTAATTCAATTTCAAAATTAAAATTATTTGTGCTGAACAAAATCAATCCAATAATGAATATGAGTAAATTATATTATATTACCTATATTAAACTATGAGGAAACTATGTATAGTTTGTACAAATAATATTGTTAATGCAAGTTATATAAAATATTAGTAACTATAAAGTTCAAATAGAAACTATAGAACTTTGTGGCTAATGTTTAGTTCCATTTCAAGGATTAAAAATTGTTTGATATTAAAAAACAATAATAATTGATTAGTAAAATACAAATAGATTTTATTAACATTATCACCTTCAGTGTCGTTTTTTCTGTAGCTGTAATGAAAAAGGTGTTTCCATAGAATTTTTTATTTTATACATCTGTTTAAATCTTATTAGAATAGAAAATTTCGAATGGTTTTGAATTTGTCTTCAGTTAGTTTTGCTTTTGTTACATCATACAACAAAATGCCAAAATCTTTGATAATATCCCTCATTACTGTACTAATACAAGAGATAATCATTCATACTTGAATGGAAATATGTCATATTTTATCACCGAATCACTTGCAATAAAAAAATATTTTGTTCTATCAAAATAAATTAAATAAAACAGACTCAGGTTTTATGTTTTGGAAGATTAAGCTATTGTGAAAATTTCCATGAGACTTACAACTCATTTTATTGGATGCTGTACAATGTAGGCTACATACAGAACAAAAAATTATAAATTACAGTTACTTCAACTGTTTCACTCTGTAGAAAAATCAGTCACTTTTCTTTGTTGTTTACTTTTAAAAAACATTTTGAAAGTGAAGTGTCTCAATTTTGTATGTTCATATTTTGTCATCAATTGTTTATGGTAATATTTTGAAACATTTAATTTATTACAGAGCTTATTAGTAATAATAACATATTTTGCTTAATAGCCTCGTTGGGAGAAAAAGTCATAAAACTAGTTTTTTGTCAATTGTTTAGAACATCAATATTGTTCAATTTTTATACTAAATTGTATAAACATTGAAAAATAATTTTCTAAACATTTAGTTCTAAAGTTTTATAAACAAATTACATCAACATTTGTTGATAATAGACAAAATAAAAAAACGTAAATATCCCACACAATTCCACCTTAGTCTCTTTTGATATATCAAATCTATATACAAACATCCCCATTCCAGAAACCATCGATATCCTCAAAAACATGCTAATAGACACAAATACACCACATACACACATTGACAATATCATCCACTTCACAAGATTAATCACATCTCAAAATTACTTCACCTACAATAACACATTCTACAACCAGAAAGATAGAATACCTATGGATTCCCCCATAGCTAGCATCCTAGCAGAAATATTCATACACCATATTGAACAAAACCACATTTTACACAACAATAAATACTCAGATAACATAATTTACTGGTACAGATACGTCGACGACATAACATTATATAAAGGTTTCACACGCAGATCACACCTAAATTCCATACACCCTAAACTAACATACACCATCGAAACAGAATAACAAAACTCCCTCAACTTCTTAGACCTCACAATTAAACGAACAGACAAACAAACACATAAATTCAACATATACCGAAAATCCACCAGTACTAATACGACCATACACAGTTCCTCAAACCACCCACACCAACCTAAACTAGCTGCTTACAACACCATGATATATCGCCTGCTTAAAACGCCGCTAGACAAAGATTAACACTACCAGGAGTTAAACACCATAGAATATATAGCACAAACGAACGGATACAACCCAACAATGATTGACAAATTATACAACCGCCTAAAAAATAAATATAATATCCCAAATACAAACACACAAGATGACAATCCCATAAAATACTTATCAATACCATACAGATCATCCAAAACCCACAATCTAACCAACACATTACAAAAATACAACTACAAAATAGCTTACTCCACACACAACACTCTCAACAAACAATTTAAACCCAACAACAAAATCAACTACATATACAACACCACTGGAGTTTACAAACTAACTTGCAGTTCATGCCCCAGTTTTTACATAGGCCAGACAGGGAGGTCATTCTATACACGTTACCAAGAACATATAAAAGAACTAAAAACAATAACTACCAATCAAACTTCGCCGATCATCTAAACTCCACAAAACATGACTACATAGACATAACATCTAACCTACAAATTCTTCATAGACAACACAGAAATAACCATCGCTACACAACCGAACAATACGAAATATATAGGCACTTCAAACTACACCCTACACACATACTCAATACACAATTACATTACAACTCACACGCACTTTTTGACATCATAACTCCTAATACACATAAAATACACCCTCACCACCCACCCCCACCCTAACCTACGTAAACCTTGAGATCAGTTACGGTCTGAGTTGACAAAGAGACACATCTCCCAAAACAGCCGTCCTCAACAAGCAAAGTAAGTGCTACTATAGGCAAGTTTAAAACATTTAAAAAGTGTTTAGAAATTACATTGATTTACAGGTCGCTGATTCAAACATTCATCATATTTATTTTACCATATTATAAGTAGCAACTTACCTACTGATGCATTTCGAAACTGTCGTTTTATGTTGTTACACGTTATTCTGTATATACCTAACACATTGTGTTTCCCCTTTTCTTGTGATAGAGGTGTATTTGTTTGTTTTTGTGGTTCAAAAGTGGGGGAGTTTGAAGATACTATTTTTTTAGTATATTATCAATTAGTATATGATTGTAGAAGTTTTGATGGGTAATGTATTCTGTTTTATCCAGATTAAATATATTCAGTTCTTCGTTGTAGTCTTTTTGTTGCATGGGTATATTAATTCGGCAATCCAACATATGGTTAAATGCAGTGTGTTGTGTATTGTGTGGGGTTATTAGATATGTTGTGTATGATGGTATCAGTGGTTGTCGGTTTCCTACATATTTTGAAATTGTTTTTGAGTGATTGTGAGGTCTAGTAAATTTATTTTATTAGATGTATGAAGTTGATGTAATTGTGTAGTTGTTTGAGTTGTCATTGTGTGTGTTTTTTTCTGTGTTTGTTGCGCTGAAGCATCTATTGTTGTTCGATGTGGTGGGGGAAAATTTTGGCTAGGATACCTGAGATATGGAAACCTATAGGTAGGTTATTGTTCCGTGTGTAGTTCGTTTCCGTATGAAGTAATTTTGGGTTATGTTGAGTGAGATGATTACTTGGATGAGTTTTTGTGGAGCTTTGTTTATTGTGGGCATGTTTTGTAGTACTTATTGAATTGGTAAATTGAAGCATAGGTTTTTTATGTAAAATGATGCCAATGTGAAGTTGTGTGGTGTATGAATCTTTCATTTTTGGCGGATTGAGATTAAAACTCAGGATAATAGAGTAATTTTGAGCATCAATGTCCAGTAGAAGAAAGAATATCCTCATTAACCACTATGGTGTTCTGCCCTTAAGTTTGACAGAAAATAATAAATAATAATTAATTACTGGAGGACCACACAAATAAATTTTAAAATGACAAATCTGTGAGTTCCCTTAAAGTTATAATCTAGCAAAGAGTTTAAGCACAAAATTAGAATAAAGTGATCAATTAAAAATACTTGATTTATGTGGAATAAATGTTCTTCGTAAGTGTAGGGGATAATTTAAATATTCACTAAATTCAGGGTTTCACAAATAAAGGTTTACCACGTGGTAATTGAAAAAGATGTACAATTATACCAAATAAGAAAGTAAGTTTAATAACTATTAAAGTTCAAAATAAATAACTTTTAATATACTCATTTTTATTTCTGTTGGGAATATTTCTGTATATAGATGCATATATATATATATATATATGCATCTTGATTTGAGTATGATTTGATAAAGAGTACGATTTAAGCTTTGAAAATGGAGTTACTTTGAAATGCATCAACAGAGGAGAGTATTGGAACGTGAAGAAATGTATAAATAACTTTTATTTGAGATAATTCACATTTACTGGAGGAAGGGTTTTGCAGATTAAGACGGATAAAGAACGTGAAAGAAATGCCAAAATGGCGAAAAGAGAGACACGTCAACCTCTTTCAAGAGTTCAGTTCACATTGCCGAAAATGACAAGATTATTGAGCGTAGAGCATGCTCCGTAGATCGCCCGTGTAGTAATTCGACAGAAAGGTTAGAAATATCAGAATTTTAAACAGCTGTACCAAACATACCACTTATAACAATTTCTTGTATTTAAATAGGACTCATTTGATTTAATAAATGCCGGTTTTGCTGCTGTCATAAAACAAAACCATTGCTGGTTTTCCAAATATCAGGGAGTTTGGAAAGATTGCCAGCTGCATGATTATCATGGACAGTGGATAATAGCATTACGTATTTCTTTTTATCTGTAACAAATAACACAATTATGTATTTTTCTTTAAATGCAAACAAAGAAATGTTTACATGTCTTTATTTAGTATCCAAAAACATTTTTTTAGTCTTGCTCTTATCCTCATAAGAGTCAGAACTCAGAGACATTAAGATCAAAAGGCTAAGGGACAGCATTACAACACAGAAGCAATTATTTATAGTGAAATTTCTGCTCGATCCTAATATTAACTCAACCTACTTTTTTACCATTCAGTTTTCTGAGTTGTCTTCTTGAAAGGGCACTGGTGATTGTTTCCTAACATATATATATATATATATATATATATATATATATATATATATATATATATATATATATATATATATATATATATATATATTAAGATTTGATGTATAAATGGTCTTTTTAAACACCAAGGTAAATAGGAACAATTTTTATGTCATATTTGGTCGCTTTTTTTTTGATAAAATGGCAAAAACTACATCTTTTTCGAAAAGGACCTAGCATTACATTAACAGTTGTACATTCACTGTCTGTAGTTGTTCTTGCTGTTTTTATTCAAAATTCTAAATAGGTTTCATATTAGAGCCAACTTGTCTATCATTCTTCTATCCTCTTTCGATCTTATGGTCTTCAAAATGCAGACTACATAGAAGGAGCTTAAATCTTTTTATTGATATCGCATGTCTAAAAATTCAATCCAAAATCCATTTGTGCTCCAAAGATCATTTAAGAAATTGATGGGATGTTTTCATAACACCAGTCATGTTCAAAATCCCAATAATGCATTTTATTTCATCTTTAGTAGTTTCCTTTAAATCTCTTTCAAGAGCATAGACATTTTTGTTTTACGTAATCCAAATATAGGCGTTTTAGGTAATTATTTTATTGAGTCAGTAAAAAAAAGATTTCAAGCATCTATTGGAGTTCTAACTTCTTTTGCAATACCTTTCCAACCTACTGTGATGCCAATACTTCAATGAGTTCTAGATTCATGCTTTGAATACATGTCCCATAAGGTTTTTATATTTCTGCCTATAAAAGCTAATGAACCATCAAGTTTTTCCACAATATTATCATTCAGACAACTTTGAAGAGGGGTATTTTCAATTTCATCAAAAGATATATGGAATAACTCACGCTCTTCTGGCTATTTAACTATACTATATTTTTCTTGATGTATAAGAAATTTTATCTTCATCATCATCAGATTCATACACAACTTATATCCTTACCATCGCTTTGAAAGATGAATTGACATACGAAAGTACCTGTAGACCTGGTTTGATTTTCAGTTTCTTTACTTTCAATGGTGATTAGGAATCTTGTAATTTCATTTTTCATATTTTGATTACTATATGAAAAAATGTAATGATATAAAAAAATATTTTAAAAATACAGTACATTAATATTATTATTTATTAAAAATACGTGGCAACATTTTTAATGTAAAAAAGTCACATACTCCAATAAAACATGATGTATTGTAATGACATGATAAAAATTGCAGTATACACACTATAATTCATTAACACAAACAAGGGCAAATGGATGCTACTCAAACATAGTCACTTTATTAGTCATGTCTGGATGCTATCTCCAGTCCTGTGAACTCAAACTCATTGACGAACGGAGTAAACAACGTCAAAGAGACTAAAATAGATTGAGTCAGTTCCTAGAAAGAGGTGAAGTACACCAAGCGCCAAACACCTAACTTTACCCTTCATAAATTATATAGAAAAGTTTTATAGTTAAGATATATTTATATCTTACTAGGTATATATGGGAGTAGACTTACAAGAGGTATTAATTAGGTGCTCTCATTTACGAGCTTATTCTGATACTCAGTATCATTATCAATCATGCGGCAACTGGCAGAAAAGTGTAAATTTGAAAAAACTCAGATAGCAACATTTTGAAAAGTGAAGATAGGACAGTGGAATTGGGGTTCAGCAATGGAAATTAAAATCATTAGGCTTAGTAAAACAGATTCAAGCGCAATGGACAAACTTATTTTTGATTGGTTCTGTATGGCTAGTTCAAAAAACTTGCAATAAGTGGATCTCTGATCCCAGAACAAGCTTTAATAATTAGTAACGAATTAAACTTGGACAGCTTCGAGCTTTCAAATGGTTGGCTACAGAAATTTAGAATTTGTCACGGCATAAGTTTTAAAGCAATTTGTAGCAAAAGTATATCTATTGTCCATAGGAAGCTTGTGAATCAAATAATAATCTCAGAACAATAATTGCTTACAACAAATTTTAAATATTTACAATCTTTATGAGACGAGTTTAATTTTACCTGCATTGGTGATCTAAATTATAAATCTTAAATGAGAAACATCTAATTTTAGAAAAACATCCAAAGAACGACTAACTGTTATGTTACGTGTAAATGTGATAGGTGAGTTTGTAAAACCTTTAATAATTGGTAAAGCAAGTCAAACAAGACATTACAAGAATATGAATAAGTTTGGTGGGATTTGGAAAGCTAACAGACAAAGCCATGGAAAGTCATGGATGACAAGTGAAATAATGACAGATTGGTTGATAGGTATAAAGACAGAATGGCCAAAAGTAATCGAAATGTGATAATTTTCATAGATAATGCATCATAACACCCAAATATTGGAATAAGCAATGTAGAAATATCATTTTTATTTCCAAATACCACTTCTCATTGTCAACCGTAGGGTCAGGGTATAATTCAAAATTTAATATGCCAGCATAAAAAAATCCCTAATTTTATCTAGCATGGAAAACTGACAAAATAATGGCGACCTTATTAAATCTATAAATGTGTTGCATGCTGTTTCATGGATTGTATCGTCTGTAAAAAAATGACATGAAAACAAGATTAATCAACTGCTTCCTGAAAGTAAATTTTTAAAAGGAAATGCAATCACAGTAACAGACGAAAATACCGAGGAAGAACTAATGGCACTAAAAATTATATTTCTGACATTTGTTGATTCCATCTTCGCGTGAGCTACTAGTAATCAATAAACACTTTTTTAAATGTTTTAAACTTGCCTATAGTAGCACTTACTTTGCTTGTTGAGGACGGCCGTTTCGGGATATGTGTCCCTTTGTCAACTCGGACCGTAACTGATCTCAAAGTTTAAGTAGGTTAGGGTGGGGGTGGGATATTTTGGTGATGTGGGTGTATTTTGTGTGTATTAGGAGTTATGATGTCAAAAAGTATGTGTGAGTTGTAATGTAATTGTGTATTGAGTATGTGTGTAGGGTGTAGTTTGAAGTGTCTGTATATTTCGTATTGCTCGGTTGAGTAACGATGGTTATTTTTGTGTTGTTTATGAAGAATTTGTAGGTTAGATGTTATGTCTATGTAGTCGTGTTTTGTGTAGTTGAGATGATCAGCGAAGTTCGATTGGTAGTTATTGTTTTATAGTGCTTTCATATGTTCTTGGTAACGTGTGTAGAATGACCTCCCTGTCTGGCCTATGTAAAAACAGTTTTTACATGAACAATACGAAATATACAGACTTTTCAAACTACACCCTACACACATACTCAATACACAATTAAATTACAACTCACACGCACTTTTTGACATCATAACTCCTAATACACACAAAATACACCCACATCACCAAAATATCCCACCCCCACCCTAACCTACGTAAACCTTGAGATCAATTACGGTCCGAGTTGACAAAAGGGACACATCTCCAGAAACGGCCGTCCTCAACAGGCAAAGTAAGTGCTACTATAGGCAAGTTTAAAACATTTAAAAGTGTTTATTTATATTTTTGGTGAAGACTTTATAAACTTAGATGAAAATCTATGTACGGAAGAAAAATGAAACGATATTACAACTTTTATAAAGATTGTGAAATCAGCCATAGTGGGATGCATATCGGTTACGAAAATGTAGCTGACCAAATTAATTTTAATGACACAATTAAAATAATCAATGAAGTGAAAGAATTTTTCTCATCCAATAAAGACGAAATATGAATCACAATAGTGGGTAATTTACTTAAACATTCAAAACTCAAAATTTACATAAATAGTTAAGGTTTTAAATTCTGAATTGACAAATTTTCCATGAGTTTACTTTATTATAAATGTTTATCAATTTCAATAAATGATTGTAAATTTATTCAATGTCTCAATATGTTTTTGACCGTTATTTATTGACCTCTTTCTTTAACGGACACATCCAAACAACTGACAAAATACATATATAACTTTTAAAATATGACAAAAAGAGATATAACAAAACAAATATTTTAAAAGAGTTGGAAGACAAAAGAATGTCTATAGAGTAATAACTAAAAAGAAAATAACAACCAAATCACAAAAAACAATTACTATATTCAATAGTGAACTAAATTAGAAGAGAATGGCAAAATAAAGAAGGAAATATTTTAGTACTATTACTTAATAAACGCATCATAATGTTCATAAAACCTATTTCTTCCAAGATATTAATAACAAGTTGGGTCTGGAGCTGTTCAACAAAGAATATTTCTTACGCACTTAACACTGCAGTGGCATTATACGTAATCTAAATACCCAGTTGTTTTAGTGATAATTTAAGAAATAACACGATATAATTTTAAAAATTATTTTTAATAACTACTTTTATATCTATACATTATTAAAAAATTGTTACTTTATTCCACTCTATCAGGCATATCTTCTTTAAACTCTTTCCTTATTAAAAAGTCTGCTATTTCTTCACAATCTTTTATCTTTCTTCTAGTTACAAATGGATCGTAGAAATATTTATTTCCAATATGCAGGACAGCAGTAATTCCAACTCCTGCTAGTACAAATCCAATGGGTGATTTTACAGCCATAGAAAGCTTTTCTTTTAATCCTTTTGGTAGAACATTCATTATGCCTAAAAAAATTGATGGTTAAGGAGCATGATAAAAGAATAAATGAGTATATATATCACATTTTACTAGAATAAATTTAAAAAATCTGTACCTGTTTTTCAACATTATCATATGAATTTGTAAATAGGGTTTTTTCCAAATAATAAGGTAACTCCTTTAATTTCTGTATATATTAAGTATATTATTACTGATACTTATAAAAAGTAGAAGTATATAAATAGTTTAAATGTTTTTTTAAAAATTTTGTAGTCCATTACGTTCGGTGAAACTTAATTAACCACTTTTATATTAGTTTATAACTAACCGAACTTTAATTTTGTAAATTTGTAAGACGGAACATTTTCGACCGCTCTTTGGCGATCTTAGTAAGTGTCTCTTCATCAAGAGTCAATAAAAATGTTATGTCTCAGTAAGTTTTTACAAAATTAAAGTTTGGATAGTTATAAACTAATAAAAGTGATTTTTTAAGTTTAAATGATGTTTGAAAGGGTTGAAAGCAAATATGTAAATAGCAGAATATCGTTATCACTGTGAAGGATTTGAAAATAATGAATGACGATTAAACCTTACTGGTTTTAATCCTGTATACTATTATTAAACTTTCCCAGTGTCTTGTATTTAATCCTAGTTACCAAGGTGTTTGCGTAACTTATGGAATATTGAATAAATGACAATAATGTTATTGTTTTTAATTCATTATAATATATGTTTTACATTAGGTAATAACTATGAATACAGTGGATAATTTAATCAAAACTAGTTCATAATTTAAAATTTGAGGAAAAATAGTAGTTGGAATGTCAGAGTCCAATAAACTAAAAGATTTTACTTTCTTCCAAATAGATGGTAAGAAAAAGAGACAATTTTGCGGTAATTGGTTCACAAAAATGTACTGGGTAACTGTTACTATGGAAAAGGAAACTTGGTTTTTTGTTTATATTAACTACTGTTTGATAGTGGGATTAAACATGCGTAAACAAACATTTTAAACATAGGCATTAAACTTTTGGAGCTATAAATATTGCAACAAAAATTTACTCTGCTGTTAAAATTTCAGTCCAAAAACATAATGAACAGGTTTCCAAAAACAGACACATTCTTACTAGTCTATTAAACTGTTTGAAGTTTTGCGATATTCATGAACAGTTATCCTGTATACTGTAATGGAAGATCATCTGTTAAGTTTCTCAATCTTTAAATATACATGTTATGTAATATAAAATGAACTTTTAGACATGTGCAATGTCTAAAGGGATGAGCAAATTTTCCTAGCAATGTGCTGTGGGATGATATCAGCATAAACATTGTCTGAAACTGAGGAATTCATAAGGTGGAAACACCTTATGTAGATGCTTGGCAAGAAACATTTCTCTTCATCTTCTACAAAACATGAAGAGTTGGTTGATGCTTCAACTCTACGGATTATTGAATTTTTTAGTCCATTACGTTCGGTGAATGTTAATTAATCACTTAAACAATAGTTTATGACTATCAAAACTTTAAATTTAACAAACTTAATTAAGGTTTGGATAGTCATAAACTATTGTTTAAGTGATTAATCTACGGATTTGTCAAATTAATTCTAAACAAGATGCTGTCATTACTAAACAAGCGGAAGTAAAAATTGTTGGTAACATTATATTTGTAAATTTTTTTACGTTATCTATGGCGACAATAAAAAGCTTGGATGTCTTCAGTTGTATTCTCATGAGGTGATGGCGGGATTAGAAAAAGGTCAATGAATCACTTTTGAGACAAATAATAACAATGGCTGAGATAGTACTGCTGCAAGGAAGACATGTGGATTGAAAACTTTTCTCCAAAATGAAAAGTTTTTATATTTTTTAAACTTTCATTGCATTGAAGATGTAATGAAACATGTCAATATTTTCTCAACAAAATCCAAATTCAGAGTGCTAGCAGTTTATTGGTGTCAGATGCATTCAAACACTTTAAATCAGCTATTAATAGCTCATGAACAATCACAGAAATATATCAAACCGCTACAGTACGATATGTGTGCTTCAGCAGAAAAGTGTGTGATATTTATGTGAAATAACAGAAAGATTGATTTCATAATTGTTGAGTCAAAATAGTTTCTTTGTACAGAGAAGTATTTCCAATAGATCTAGTCAACACATTTCCTTCAAATTAGAACATATTTATTGCTAAAGAAAAGCTGACCAATTAGGTAATTGTACTTTATCAAAATGAGGTGTCTAACAACAGGATTTTTTAAATTACCTTTTCAGTTTTTTTGTTGAAAATTCCACATCAATGTACTTCCTAACAGAGTTATTTAGCGTTTTTCAATTATTAATATTTTTAACTAAAAAATGTTTTAAAAATATTCCTGTTTAATTTATGATATGGTATAATTTATTTTTAGCAACAATAAATTTTTCAGGTCTAGTTTATTTTGTATGGGCAATGTGTACCTTAAATCTGATTACCTTCAAAAATAAATGCCTGGAAATGAAATTTTAGGCTATTCTTGTACTTGAAATCACAGGAAATTTGGCATTTTTGTCATCAAAACATGCATGTTACCTGAATTTACATAGATACAGGTTACAGACAGGAGCAGCGTTACAGAGAAAATACTGTTTAACTTTCAATGCCAAACGACTTGATCGAGCAAGGATGGCGCAGAGTGATAGACCAGTGGTAAGTTCTACCAGAACTAACCATGTAAGAGTGTGCGTGTGGATGTGTTTTCTGTGCTGTAGTGCGGTGCGTGTGTGTACTCTGATGTGGTGTGTGTGTAAGTGTGCTGAGGTGTCTGTATGTGTGTGTAGAGGTTATATATAAAGTATATCTTTAATAAATACTGATTATTTCTGTAATGTTGGTTATTTTAGAAATAGTTCACTATTAGTTTACCACGTTCAATTTGATTGTTTTTCACTTATGTTACTTAAAAATACATTCTAAGCAACATAAACATTATTTGTTATTTAATCACTTTAACAATAGTTTATGACTATCCGAACTTTACATTTTGTATATTTGTGAAAACTTACTGAGACAGAATGTTTTCGATTGCTATGTGGTGATCTTCATCAGTGTCTTCTGCTTGGAGATGTCGGGTCAAGTGGTGTCGGTTTTAAAGGCAGGTTTTCGATAGTATCAAAGAGTATGTGTGATTTGTATTATGTTTGTTTGTTTAATATGTTTGTACTTTGTGTTTGTGTCTCCGTCACCGCTTGACCCGACACCTCCAAGTAGAAGACACTGATGAAGATCGGCACATAGCGATTGAAAACATTCTGTCTCAGTAAGTTTTCACAAATTTATAAAATTTAAAGTTCAGTTAGTTATATACTATTGTTAAAGTGATTAATTAAGATTCACCGAACGTAATGAACTACAAAACTCAAGAACTATTTGTTAAATATTGGAACATGCACATAATCTCGTTGACCAACATGGGCTACTTCTGTATAAATAAATTGTTGAAAAATTACCCACTATGTTATATCACATTATTAAAATATAGTTACAAATTATCAGGTTAAGATAGATTTGGTTTTGAAAAAACAAATTAGGTAAAGCAATGATTTTCTCAACCAGATGATATAGATTTTGTTCACAGAAATATAAATGTACCCAAAGAAAGTTTCCCTATAAAAAATTGTTTTAACAATATAATAAAACTTGATACTGATGAGAATGACTGTAAAATTTTGATAGTCAAACTTACCACAGTTCTGTATTAATTTAATATTGAATAATTGCTATATAATACTATGTCACATTATTACAAAGGTATTATTAAAATATTCTTTAATAAAACAAAGTATCCGGATTAAAACAAAATACAAATTGAAAGCATGATTTTATTTGATACAGGTAGTTACACATTAATTGGTAAATTTTAAATGATTTGATTCCATCTTCACTTGAGGTACTAGTTTTTAACTAAAAACACTTTTTGATAGAATATCACACTAGACGTAGCACTTACTTTTTCAATTATTGAGGACGCCCGTTTCCTCGAGAGATTTGTTCCATTGTCAATTCATACCATAACTGAGTAAGTGCTACTACTGGAAAGTGTAACATAATAACATATGTTCAAGTGTTTTTAGTTGAGGGAAATTTTTGTAAGGCACTTATTACATCTGTGTTGAGACTAAATAATTTTTAATTGATTTTCTTGATTCAATTGTATTATTTGATTCTATCTTCAACTTGAGCTACTTGTTTCACTTAAGTAAAACACTTGAACATTAAAATGTTCTTGTACTATTATAGAATCACATACTATTTATTGTTTAATAAAAAAGGCTATGTGAGAGGATTTATTGAATTGTCAGCTCAGACCATAACTTATATCTTGGTTGTTTAAGGATAAGCAAGGTTGGTATGATAAGAATTTTAGGAAAATTTTGGGTATTATAATATCAAATAGTGTATGTAAAGTTTAATGGGTTTTGAGTATGTGTTGGGTGTAGCTTGAAATGTTTACTTATTTTGTACTGTTTCGTTGTATGGTGTTGGCTATTTTTGTTTGTTAATACATAATTAGAAGGTTTGATGTTATGAGTAATTTGTGAGTAAATATTAACATTAGCGACTACCGCTCCGATCGGCAAAATTTTTGTGTGTGATCAATTTGACCTTAATGAACACAAATCTTAAGTTTTTTTTTTACTGCAAACACATTAAAAAAATTAATAATAACCTTACCTGATCTGGTTTTCTTAGGTTAATATGTATTTTCCATTAAAAATAACTTTAGATTCGCATTCAGCAAGGTCAAATCTATCAGGAAAAACAAATTCACCGGTCAGAGTGTTAGTAACCACCAAAGTCAGGTCAGGTTATTTTTTTTTAATGTAAATATGTATTTGCATTAAAAAACTTTGCCGATCGGAGCGGTAGCTGCTGATCTTAATAATTACTCATTTGTGTAGTAATGGTTTATGGGTATTCAAGAAAATTTGGTTGAGTGTTTTTGTTTGTGAATGCTTTTATGTGTTCTTAAATCCTGTGTATAGCTTGTGTAAAAAAACCCTGCTGTCTGGCCAAAGTAGAAACTAAGGCACAAATTGCAAGGTAGTTTATATATGGCATTAGGGTTGTAAATGACTTAGTTTTGGATGTAGGTTAGAATGTTTTTTGAGGTTTATGTGTTTGGAAAGTCAGATTTAAACACATCACAAACAAAGGTATTTATAACTCAGCTGGTATGTATAAACTAACTTTCAATTCATACTTCTTTCTATTTAAGCCAAATACGAAGATAAATTTATTCACACTAAAAATAACACAATTAAATATTATCAATCAATAAAACTTTGGAAGAATATTTTGTATACTTAATAATCAAGGTTTTGAATAATTTGTTTTAGTAGAATATATTTTTAAGTAAGAAATGTGAATAGCAAAAACACAAATTTGGTGGATTAATGGTAAATTATTATTCTTTTTATTTCCTTTGTATAGAATTTGTAGGTTTGATGTTATGTTTACGTAGTTGTGGTTTATGTAAATGAGGTATTGAGCAAATTAATAATGTTAGTACCTGATTAGTCTTGTTAGTAGCATGAATTGCAAGTTAGTTTATATACACGAGAGGAGTTATAAATATCTTTGTTTGTGATATTGAGTTTAAATCTGACTTTCCAAACACAACAACCTAAACAAATAATTTTTACCTACATCACAGACAAAGTAATTTAAAACTCTACTGCCATACAAACTAACTTGCAGTTCGTGCCTCAGTTTCTACATTTACCAAACAGGAAGGTTATATAACACATGCTATTAAGAACACATAAAAGCCCTCACAAAAACAAAACAATCAAATTTTCTTGAACACCTTGTACCCATAAACCATAACTATACAAACATTAAACCTACAAATTCTACATTAACAAAACAAGACAACAAATCCCACCCTACCAAACTGTATAAAAAAAATATATTTCAAGCTACACCCAACACATATTCAACACTTATTACAATTTTCATATACTTTTTGACATCATAACTCCCAAAACTTTCTAAAATTCTTATCCTAACTTACGTCTACCCTTACCTAAAATAACCAAGATGTAAGTTATAATCTAAGTTGACAATACGATAAACTTTCTGAAATGCCCGTTTTCATTGAACAAAAAATAGTATATGATGCTATATGACATAAAAAAATAGTATAAGATATATGTAAAGTGTGACATATCGATGTTCAAGTGTTTTATGTAAAACTAGTTGCTCAAGTCGAAGATGTAACATGTGCATTACAAAAAAATTCAGTGTATCTATCTAAATGACATAAATCAAACTTCTAATCCATCAGTATAATAGTAATGTTAAACGTTTTTTTTTTATTTCGGAGAGGCAGGGTAGAGCTGCTTTGAATCAGAGTATTTGGTCATAGTGAGAGTATCATCAATGGTCAAGAGTCTAGTTAGCTAGTTTCCATCATAATTTTTATATAGTGAAAATTGAAAAACCCATACAGCTATACAAGATAATTTAGAACTATAATTTACCAAATTAAATTTATCTGGTTGAATTTATCTGATCTTTCAATTTTTTTTCAGCTGCTTTTTGATCTGCAATATATTGTTGTAAAGGCGTTTTCCAAATATACACTCCACCAAACAATCCAAAAACAGTTGCAATTATTAACTGTGTAGTTGTTAAACCTCTTGGTTTTCTAATATACATAACGTTTTATCACCAGTATTTGTCAACAGAATTTAACCTCAAGGCTAAAAAAAAAACATTTAACCTATAATCGAAATGAGAAAATCTGTCATCAGCTGTTCATCAATGTTAGTCGACTGCTAGGTATATTTCATCGTTCGTGAATAGTTGGTAATGCGTTTAGGAACTGTTAATATTGTATTTAGAAATCTAGAATCTAAATAAAAATAGTTATTTATACACATTTTTATTTCATTATCAAATAGACATTTTGCTTACAAACATTTTTATTAGTAATAATTATGGCATCGTAAAATATCCTTTTTACTTAATTACTGTAAAGTGACAACTTTTACTAATAATACAATGAAATTTTATTATGTCTTGCTTTAATAAAACATAATTTTTGTTTTAAAATTAATAGTTACATATAATAATTATTATTGTAACGTAATTGTATGTGTACTGTGATAATACTATGGGAGTAGATTTGATGTTCATTTAAATAAACTTTCTAACATTGGCAACATTGTATTATTTTTTAGCAATGTAAATTGAAAACTGTTATCAAGGTCATTCTATGCCTACGGTTATGAAGGTTGGTGATCAATGATGTCATAATGACATCATCTTAAGTTGCTAGTGTATTTAACAACATGGCGTTTTGTTTTATCAACTGACAAGTGATTGCATGAATGAGCTTTTGTTAAACCGGCAATAATAGGCAGTAGGGTGGACTATGTTATCAGTGATTTCAGTTAACTTTTTTAAAACTTAGAGTTGTGTCCGCTTACAAGGTTATAGGCTTCAGTGACAAGCTGTGACGTCAAAGGAAGTGTAACTTTTGTAGGCTTGTTGCTTGGTCGTGTTCTTTAAGATCAACAGTCGGAATAAACATATCAGGTATTTTTTAATTATGTTTGTCAATATTCAGTTTGTTTTAATAGTATTTTTCTTTTCCTCAATTTATTTACATAATTATACATACTTCCAAGTAATTCTCTACAAAATGCCATGTCTCTATTACTGGTTGAAAGAAATTGTAGCCTGAGTTATTATGCTTAGACTTGGCTGATAAAATTGTGAAGAATACCTTATGTATGGTACTAATTTACCTAATAAATAGCACAAGGATTTAAAATTGTAAGAGATAAATTAGGAAAGACTGACTGTTGGAAGACAGATATCAACAGGTTGTAGGCTATAGGCTATCTAGAATTAGATAAGAGAGAAAGAGTTAATGAGTATCGTTTCACTATTGTGTATTAATCGAAAATACTCTAAATCTGATATTCTAACAATATGTATGTTCTGTTTATTTAAAAAATATGTTAAAGAAATATAGTTACCATATGATTTTCTTTTCTTTATCCAAATTGTATACTTGTTTTGAGAAATTACAATTGAGGAAAAATTTAACTAACATTTAAATATCAATAAAAGTAAAATTGTTTCATCATAATATTAAAAATTAATAATTGTCATCAGAATCAGTGTAAAAATATGGTTAAGGAAGTATTTCAGTTTGAAAGAATTGACAACCTAATCTTTAACAGGTTAGGTTACTTTAATCAACCTGTTAACAACATACACATGTATTTATTTTATGGTATTAATTTACCGTGCCCACTTGTACGATTTTAGAAAAAAAGATTATACCGTGCTTTGCAGTCATCAGAGATATTTTATAGCTATACTCATAATTCATTTTAAGAATTCAGTGAATAGAAAGGACAACAAAATCAAGGGGTTAGTAATATACTCATATTGAACTAATTATTATTAACTTGATATATAGGTTTGGGTATGTAAATAAAATTAATATAATAGGATAACATTCAGAAACTAGAAAACCACTTCTTAATTTATTTAGATAAATCACGGATAACAAAGTTAAAAGTTGTTCATAGGAATCTGGTAGAAAATATTGGAATTCAAACAAAGATCCTGATTCATTATAATCAAAGTATTTAAACTAAGCTTAATCTTCTTAACACTACATCTTCTATATACCTTAAACACTTCTAATGGCAAGAATGATGAGAGCCTATGCCATCTTGAGTACATGTAAGATTAAGTTTTTATTTAAAGTTGTCTGGCAGATACTCTTATTATATATATATATATATATATGTACTTGATATTTGTTTTATTTAAAACGTTTTGCAGATATACCTCCAAAATAATCAGGTTAAATATAGAACCGTATGAAACAAACCATGATGTATCCTAATATGTTTATTAAATTCTTTTTGAAAGGAACTTAAATCATGGTCTTGAATTTTGTAGTCCATCACGTTCGGTGAAACTTATTAAACACTTTTACATTAGTTTATGACTATCCGAACTTTAAATTTAATAAGATTTTATAAATTTACTAAATTTAAAGTTCGGATAGTCATAAACTAATGTAAAAGTGATTATTAATTATGGACTGGCTATCTATGATTGAACATTTGTCTAGATTGCAGAATACTTTTCTTTTTTTTTTAGATTGCAGAATATATTCATGTAACCATATTGAATATTATATGATGAAGCAAATAGGAGACCTGACATATCGTTAGGAAATTAGAATTATATAAAAATTAGACCTATACAATAAAGTAAATGTTTGAATAAGTTCATTTGCTGTTTTCATAATGGATTTGATTTAAATCTGAATTTATCAATACATTTTCTTATTTTAGTGGTAAAAACAGTGATGTGAGAGAATTTCAAAGCAAAATATTAATATTGTGAAAAGTGGACATTATTTAGCTGCCAATATTACACTACAAGTGTTTCTTTATAGTAAAATTATGAGGTCATGAATATTATAGCAATATTATAGGCTATTTATAATTAAAAAAATGATTTTATTTTTAAAAATTAAAAGGTTAATAAAAATCATGTTTTATTATTTGAATATATTTAAACAGTATATTTTAGAGCCTGATCGTAAGTCATCCTACTGCCCACAAAAATGATGATATAGCTTGCAATAGGCTATATATCATCTTGCAAGTGGCTACAAGAAAAGAGTTCAGACGGTATAAATATGCTTCAAGTTGCAATGTCAGTGTCTCAAGCACAATAGTCACTATCTGACCCGAAGTGCCAAAAAAACCATTTAGTGAACCCCAGGTTTTGTAGACAATTCCAGTATTGCTTATTAAACCTTCATCTTTATTCATTGTATAAGAAATCTTATTTTCTTCTTTTTCATGCATTGACATTTCTTTTTTGTTTCCTCCAAATGTTTATTATCAAAGTGAATTCTTTTCTTTGGTCTATTTTTCCAAGTTGCTCATGTTTACTTCTTATAAATATTTTTATTTTCCAAGAAAATGTTTATTATGTTTAAATTTCTTTGATTTGTTTACTTAGTTTTTCACCTCCATTAAAGCAAGATATACAAGAATTTTTTGTTTTATGAAAATTTTTAAATTTGTGTAGTTATTAACTTTAAAGTTTGTTTTGTTTGTGTTTGTCTTTTTATCAATCTATCTTCTTTGCTAGTGAAGCTAAATCATTTGCAGAGGCTAAGTTCTAAGATTCCTATTTTTAGTTTTTATTGTAACACTTCAGTTATATTTCATCTAGAAATAGTACACAATTTTTCTTAGAACAGCTTTGAAGATTATTGAAGATAAACTGTCTACTTGTCTAAGTCGTAAAAGTTTTGAAAATATCTTGTCGAAGTAGTGATAGTAGTAATAATATTAAAAATGAAAACACGATCAGACCATACTCATAAAATATTTTGACCTATCCTATGCCTTTCGCTACTAGCATAATGAAGGGAAATTTAGTTTCTAATAAGTCATTCATTATGTGGAAGTAGATGATAGAATATGTTTTTCAGTTTTATAACATTATTTGAGAATTAATTTTCAATTAATACGTTCTGGACACACATCTTCTAATAATTTTCCATGGTTATCTTCTAGTTCTAGATGGATTTGTGGTTTTAGCTAATTGAATATAAGTTTGGAAGAAACTTGCAGGTGCACCAGTAAGATCATAATGTCTTCATTGATAGACATTAATATCTTGTGTTAGGGGTGTATTAATGCCAACTAGTAATTTTTATTTATTTTCCTACTCTCTTGTTTTCTGTTAGGCTTCAATAGTTTTTAGTATGAATGTCCTTATCACATAAATTCTACAATTCACCACCTATTCCATCATCTGTCGGTTTATATATTTTTTTAAAGAGAGTTCATTTCTTAATTTTGGGAGTTGATTTCATGAAGTTCATTATTTTCAGTTAAGGAAATGTTCAAAATATTTTGCCCAAACTATAAATTATTTATTTGGATTATTTCAATCTTCATACTAAGCTATTACAAACTTATATAAATATAACCAACATTCCTCTATAGACCTATAGTTATATTTACATAGATATTGTTGTTTCAAGTAGGAGTCTGTAGACCTAGTGGTGTAAATGGAAAATGTCAATTGTCTTTTGAAATGGTATTCATTTTGTAAATTTTTAATTAATACTGGGATTTTATAAGTTTATAATTCATTTTTTTCTTATATATCTAAATGAATCGAGATAACATGTTTCTTAGTTGAATAGCTTACACATATCAGTTGAAGGAACTCTGGTTTCCCTTCAATACGCATAAATCCGTTGTATTAGTTGAAACCATCATATTTTGTGAAAAACAAAATTTATATTTTTTTTGTTCCTAAAATATCTTTAATAATTTGTTTCAATAATAAAATGCTGGTGAATTATTACAAACAAGTCATGAATACTAATAGCTGTAGATAATTAAAGCTGTAGGCCTGGACATTAAACATAACTTATAGCTTAAGTAAATTGCAAATGGCAGTTAATATATTGACTTGACATAAACCCACCATCTATCTGTTGTTAGAGTCATTGTTATATTCTTGACTTTATATCATTTGGTTTGATTGGTTTTTCCCAATTTAACTTCATTTTTAAGAAAATGCTGTAACATAAAAGTCATTATTACATGTACTTTAATACAAATTCTGATTATACTATCTTACTTATAGCCCGAAGTTCTAACAAAAGGTGTTGGTTTTGAGCTTTGCGTCATGGTAAATTAGTTCGAATTCTGAATACTGTAAATGAAAAAAGTGTGGTGTTTTGTAAATTTTATAATATAAGTTTAATAATTAGATATGATACAGAAAGGCTTACATTCTGATATTAATAATAAAATATATTAACATTATTAATATATATATAAAATTGATAAATTAAAAATATTTCAAAAACAAGAATACTTTTAATGAATATATTTATTCAAAGCTTTTCGCCGATAAAATAGTACCAGCATCTTTAGGAACATAATTATCGGCGAAAAGCTTCGAATAATATATGCAATAAAAGTATGCTTGTTTTTGAAATATTTTTAATTTATTAAATATATTACAAGAAAACATACCATATTTAATATATATATATATATATATATATATATATATATATATATTTTGATATTTTACATTATAATTTTACATGTGTGATAATCAGTGATTCGACAATGGTCAAGTGACCGAAAGGAGCCTCATCACACAAGGTAAAATTATTGCACTTAGTGGTGGATAAAAGTATTTACAATAGTAATATATCAACTTCATATATATATAAATTTGCTCCACTATTATTGGGCAATGAATAGTAGAATTACTAAGAAAAATCGCTTGACATATTCCGCATGTGACAGATTTACTTATACACATGCGCCGGAAGACGACAGCCTCCTTGATGACTCCAGTTGGTTGCATAGCTCTCTGCTGGCGGACCGCCGCCGAGTACTTTCTGAAAACATCGGCTATGCTGTTGTATACGGAAAAGTAATTCAATTTTTAGGTTACAGATTTGTTTTGATTTCATTAATTTATTTTAATTTCGTAACTTGGCAGTTTTTTTTATGACTATACTATTTCCCAGACTCTGCCCACGATGACTCTGTCATCTCTCAGCTGAAAGTAAAACAGTCAGGCTTGTATCGCGTTCTTGTGAAACTTCTGCTCGGTTCCTCACTCCGTGGTGCTACAGAATGTCACGGAAATAGACCTTGAAAATCACTGAATGAGATTAAATATTACAAGCCCTTATAATTTTTAATATTGAAGGGAGATTTACAGGAAAAGGATCATGACCTAATATCGAGTAACCAGAAAAAATATTTACTTTAGTGACAGTATGTAAAAAACTTCAGTATAAAAATTGTACTAATACAAATCTTCATTTATATTAAATTGAAAAAAAAAATATGATGTTCAATATTTTACATAATTTACTAACCATAATGGAAAAATAACTGTGTGGATGTATATTTAAATAATTATAAATCATGCAGGACTAACTTTTGAAACAAAATATATAACTTAGATAAATTACTTATAAATTTATAAAAAAACTAGCCCTCTAAAAATTTAGTTAGAATAAGTCATATAAAGTTTTAAAAAAATGTCAATTCCTTCTAAAGTCAACAAAGAAAAATGCTATTTGAGTTTTTTTAATGTATATACATATGTCAGAATAAAAATATTAAGTGGCAATATATAAATCGAATTTCCTTGCAATTCTCCATTTTTTTAATATGCAGGTGTTGACTACTGTATTATTTTTAT
>JBAIZL010000004.1:2258116-2285616 GCA_036971475.1 Prosapia bicincta | reverse complement strand
TGTTATAATATGCGTAAATACCATACATACACAACCATTTTATAATATATGATAGTGTACATACCTGTAACAATGTATTTAGATGTCAATAAGTCACTATTTTTATAATGTTGTAATGTTGATTTTACAACAGGAAAAAATTTTTCACCTTGAAGATGTTATAAACATAAAATTAAGTCTGAAAAATGTTTTTAGTGGGAAATTTCACGTTTTCCTTTTGATAATTGTTCAGTGTATATGTCAAAGTTTGTGGCTGCTGTTTTCAAAGTTGATTCCATGTGACTGTCAGATAAACAAGTACGAGCTTTAGATTTGATAGTTTTCATTACGAAAAAGCTTACAAATAAAAGTATTACCGAACAAACACGAAATTAAAAAAAAATACTACTCGATTAACCATTTATAGAGGTAAGTAGAAATCAATTATTGAAACTTCACAGAATTTTGACTTGAATGGACAATCAATTCCGTTTCCTTCACACGCAGTTGAGATAACCGGATTCGCATGTTAGACGGAAGAAGCTCGCTAGAAGATGGATTGGACAGGTTCTGGAGACGTGTTAAAATTTTTCTCTAAAAAAACAGAAATGTATTAATGTAATGCGTTTTACCAATATTTAACACTTATTAAATTCCTTCTATTAGCTCACACTGTCCTGATTTATATCTTGTACAAATTCATTCTACAAGCTCACACTCTCCTGATATATATCCTGTACATATTCCTTCTATTAGCTCACACTCTCCTGATATATATATTGTACAAATTCCTTCTATTAACTTACACTCCTGATATATTTTGTACAAATTCCTTCTATTAGCTCAAACTCTCCTGATATATATCTTGTACATATTCCTTCTATTAGCTCACACTCTCCCGATATATATCTTGCACAAATTCATTCTACAAGTTCACACTCTCCTGATATATATCTTGCACAAATTCATTTTACAAGCTCACACTCTCCCGATATATATCTTGCATAAATTCATTCTACAAGCTCACACTCTTCTGATATATATCTTGCACAAATTCATTCTACAAGCTCACACTCTCCTGATATATATCTTGCACAAATTCATTCTACAAGCTCACACTCTCCTGATATATATCTTGCACAAATTCATTCTACAAGCTCACACTCTCCTGATATATATCTTGCACAAATTCATTCTACAAGCTCACACTCTCCTGATATATATCTTGCTCAAATTCATTCTACAATCTCACACTCTCCCGATATATATCTTGCACAAATTCATTCTACAAGCTCACACTCTCCTGATATTTATCTTGCACAAATTCATTCTACAAGCTCACACTCTCCTGATATATATCTTGCACAAATTCATTCTACAAGCTCACACTCTCCTGATATATATCTTGCACAAATTCATTCTACAATCTCACACTCTCCTGATATATATCTTGCACAAATTCATTCTACAAGCTCACACTCTCCTGATATATATCTTGCACAAATTCATTCTACAAGCTCACACTCTCCTGATATATATCTTGCACAAATTCATTCTACAAGCTCACACTCTCCTGATATATATCTTGCACAAATTCATTCTACAAGCTCACACTCTCCTGATATATATCTTGCACAAATTCATTCTACAAGCTCACACTCTCCCGATATATATCTTGCACAAATTCATTCTACAAGCTCACACTCTCCCGATATATATCTTGCACAAATTCATTCTACAAGCTCACACTCTCCCGATATATATCTTGCACAAATTCATTCTACAAGCTCACACTCTCCTGATATATATCTTGCACAAATTCATTCTACAAGCTCACACTCTCCTGATATATATCTTGCACAAATTCATTCTACAAGCTCACACTCTCCCGATATATATCTTGCACAAATTCATTCTACAAGCTCACACTCTCCTGATATATATCTTGCACAAATTCATTCTACAAGCTCACACTCTCCTGATATATATCTTGCACAAATTCATTCTACAAGCTCACACTCTCCCGATATATATCTTGCACAAATTCATTCTACAAGCTCACACTCTCCTGATATATATCTTGCACAAATTCATTCTACAAGCTCACACTCTCCTGATATATATCTTGCACAAATTCATTCTACAAGCTCACACTCTCCTGATATATATCTTGCACAAATTCATTCTACAAGCTCACACTCTCCTGATATATATCTTGCACAAATTCATTCTACAAGCTCACACTCTCCCGATATATATCTTGCACAAATTCATTCTACAAGCTCACACTCTCCTGATATATATCTTGCACAAATTCATTCTACAAGCACACACTCTCCTGATATATATCTTGCACAAATTCATTCTACAAGCTCACACTCTCCTGATATATATCTTGCACAAATTCATTCTACAAGCTCACACTCTCCTGATAAATATCTTGCACAAATTCATTCTACAAGCTCACACTCTCCTGATATATATCTTGCACAAATTCTTTCTGTTAGCTCGCACTATCCTGATACATATTATGTACAAATTTTCAAGCGTTGATAAAATACTTTTTTATTCATTCAATTAAGCTCAGATACACTTTTAAAAACCTATAGCGGATGGCAATTCATGTCAATAAAGTTTTTTCAAATATTTATTCAATAATAAACTATAAAAATTTGGAGGTCTAGACCGTATTCGATTCGAGTAGCTTCATGTCCAAAGTCTAGAGCTTTTGTCACTGAGCCAACTTTTCCATAGCTAGAAATGCACTTCTCAAAGAATTATATAAATTTTTCTTTCGCTCCCATCAGGTTGTTGTCGAGACCTCCACCATACGACCTTAAAATGGTTGCCATGGTTACCACACAATATAAATAATGCTCAAGGTTTAAAAATGAATGAGAAGAATAAAATAAACAAACAAACTGGATTAACGCTATCGAACCTTGCAACACAAAGCATGCGACAAAAAAAAGAAAGCGTATAAATAGTAACAAACAATAATAATAATAATGCAACACCATACATAGAAAGAAAAATGGAAAATTACAAGGAAATTCGCTTTCTATTTAGCCACTTAGTATTGTTATTCTGACATATGTATATAGATAAAAAAATCTTAAATAAAAATTTTCTTTGTTGGCTTGAGTAGGATGAATTGACATAAATTTCGTGTGAGTGTATATTACCTAACATTAAACCATTGGGGGGGGGGTCACTCTAGTTTTGATCGCTCAGTTGACCAGTCAATATACTGACTCGAGAATCTTGAACCCGCCAAGAATAATATTACTAATAGTGACTTTTACCATTGTAAATATTGGAATTAAGTTTGACACTTACGCTATTTAAATAACCATAATATGTGTAGAGTTTTAACAAAGCTTGTACATTTTTACATCCGTGACCAAATCCTTGTCTAATTTAGCAAGTAATCCGTGCGTATAATCTATCCAGCGACTGCGTATAGCGTAGTTTTGTTTGTCTGTTACTTAACAGTAGGTAGGTTGGCGAGCGTATATAAAAGCAGTGGTAAGGTGTTCTGAAGGCCAGTGCCATAGAGATCTATATCACTCCTCTTCCTATGCCTTGTACTTTTACCACGTACATTATAATTAGTCGCCGCTGAAAACAAATATGGCGGCTATCCACACACGTACATCGATAGATTACTAACGAGAGCGGCGGCTTCTGTCGGCGCAAACTTACGCAGCCTTCACGATGTCGATATCGCTTTAGTGTATCGATTCTTTATACTTTTGGTTAAAATAATTTTTTTTTTAACTTCAAGCACAAATATTAAAAAAAATTTAAAACATTTAAATAATCGATATGCGCTTTTTTATATTGTTTTAAAATTTTACTTTACAACTTCTAAACAAAGAATAAATCTTTATCTTAAAAACATCTTAAAATATTTATTTAGAAAATGTAAATTAATATCGATTTCAGTGGTTTGAGGTTAGTTATATTTTTCATTGTTTTAAAATATCAAAAATATTGATTTATTGTGTATTATTTATATATTTGTTTGTTATTGCGATTTCAAAATACCAAAACAAATTTGTATGGTGTCCTTTTATAATTTATTTCAAAATAGCTACTAAAAAAATTATATTTGATTTGTTTAATAAAATGTTTTTTGTTCTTTATTTCGGTATATGTAAATCAACAATTTTTAAAATTTTGGTCTAAGCTATAAAACACATTTGTAGTTGAAAGGTTTCGTTAAATCAGAGTTTGTATTTCCAATCAAAGATTCGATTTACCGTGTATTTTTTGTTAATTCCTACTGAGGTCTACAGAGAAAAATTTATTTTAGTTACTTTTTTATAATTACTGATATGTTTTTTAAAAATTGTATTTTAGGTATTGTGAAGTTGGCGCAGTGCCAAAGTTTACTAGACTTTGAACATGAAAATTCACAGTTCGAATCCAGCTAGACCCCTTAAATTATTATAATTTAATTATTGAACAAATATTTGAAAAAAACTGCATTAACAACAACTGCATTAATAAATTGTCGTCCACTATTATGTTGAAAAAAGTGTATTAGAAATTGATTGTATGAATAAAAACGTATTTTTTACTTCATTACCAAAAAATGTAAATGAAGTCCATAAGACATTTTCATCATTATTTTTGTAAATTAGATTATTATTTTGTTTCTTTAAAATATTATAATTAAGTTTATCAACAGCTTTCTTTTTATAGCAATTCTCAACTGCAATTTGATAGATAATTTTTTCTCTCTTATTTTATTTTCAAACTTATTTATTTGCTCTTATTTTATTTTATTATATATATATATATATATATATATATATATATATATATATATTTAATTTAAATAAAATAATTATGTTTCAGAAAACATATTATCTAATGAAAAATCAACATTATAATAAATTCTGTACAACTTTATAATAAGTGATGTGTAGATGATAAATCTTCGCATATTAAAATTTTCAGTTCGTTTGATAAAAATATGGAATTATTGTGCTTCTTTGTTTATTATTATTTTCAAGAACGTCTAAAACAAACTATAGTGTAATTCCTAATTACAATAGTCACAGACGGCGAACGTATGCTGGGATCAAAATGTTAACTCGTGCCTCGTGCATTTAAAATATAGAAAACAATATTTGAATAATATAAAATCATATAAAGTCCTATAGAAAATGCAGTAGAAAAAAGACACGTTTATTGCAAAGACATCGCCAGGAAGTATGGGCAAAAGTAAATAAAGCACAACTGAAAGAAAACAAAATTTAACTCTCTCCAACATGAGCGAAAGGTTGCTGTTCCGAATAACATATTGCCATTCATGCTCTAGATGTAATGACGCGAGTTTTTGGGTAGAACAAAAGTTGGAGAACTGAGACAAAGTTGGACTTGAAGAATAGGAAATAAGTTTTAGGAAATAGCATTAGGTAGAGCACTTCACCTACTACACCGTTATGTCCTCTGTAAACTTGGAGCAACTGAGGTGTAATTTTTTATTATGAATAAATAAAACCTTTTAAACCACTCAAACTTTTAACTAATGTCATGACATACATTTTGATTCCATAGCAATCATCTTCAGAGGAAATATTACCTCATCAGTGAAAGATACCGCAGGGTCGGTTCAGTCCGAGTGTGTGCGTAAGGGATACCTAATCCTTTTGGGCGCGTCAGAGTAGGGATAAAATATCTGTGGCGTGCAAACTTAGTTTTAAGACCAATAAATTATCGTATAGGGAAACGGACGTTGAGTCAGCGGCGGTTTATGACCAATGTCAAGAGGCAGGTGCAAAACCGTGCGCCAGCCGCAGCCGTCTTGTGGGGTTGGAGTAGTGAGGGTGGGGGCGTTACGCGTTATGTTAGGTTGAACATAATAGATTTGATATTTTATCCTTTCAGGATATTTAGTGAGTGTTTTAATCGACCGTTATGATAGACTTGGGTCGTGTCAAGATTACTTTCTGACATAGTTTCATAAATAATAATTAAATTAGGCTTACATTTTGTTCTACATGGAATAAACACGTTCCACTATTGTTTGATCCACTGTGACATTGCGTAGTAGATTAAGCAAAGTAGTGTCAAAGGAAGACCCGGTGAACGAGTTAGAAGGGCGAGTTGGTTGTCCAAAATCCTCTTAAAATTTAGGTCTACGCGCTGGAGTGGAAAGTCTCCTCCGTCTTTTTATCTCACTACCCCTTTCTCCGAAAGAGGGGGCTGATTGGTACCCAGTCTACAGATCGGGAGAAAAACTGGTTATCTACGTCTAGCCAAGGGGGTGACTGCCTCAGTGCTGCAATCCATCGAATATCATTGCCGAGTTTAATTTTTATTTTGTGGTACTAAGGTACCTTAAAGAAGCCCTTTCACTGAAGATTAGGACTTTTTCAAATTTAATCTGAAATACGATCTGTAACATTTATTTTGTTTAGAACATTTTGTCTAACTAAAAATAGTAAAGCTTTTCAGATCCGTTGGGGTAAATTTATATAAAAGGTTTTAGTTTTATTTTAGAAACCATTTATGATTTCAAAAAATATCTAATGTTAAAATTTAAAGTTTTAAAGTTTGCGCCTGTCATTTGAATTACAGCCATTGACTTTATGTCAAGCGGTTGTTTTCCATGCAACGTATTAACACTTAACTACCACGGTATCTCTAACTAGCGGCTGTAATTGTAAATACAGATTTTCCGCATAAACATTGTCTTCTCGGAAAGATCGCTTCTTTGCAGAAATTTACAGAGAATATTGATAATACGTTATCTGCAGCCGCTTATCTCGCGCGAAAACAACATTCTTATATATAGTCTGCTCAATGAAAGAAGGTTATGTGTTCTAAATTCCGTTTCGAAAACATAGTAAGGTTTATTTTAGGCGTAAGCAATGAGGGCAATGGTATCTTATCGTTCCTTACACAGAGCATGTACTTTGACATATTTTGTCACTTCGTTAGTTATACGCGGAGGTTATTTCACCAAATTTGAAATTTTCCTCGGACCAGCGCATTGAGACACACATAACAAACAGATTTTTCAATGGATAATTTATATTTTAATTTTACAATTTAAAACTGAAAAAATTCCATTTATAATCAATTAACGTATTCGGAAATTCAGTTACACAGTTACGATCTCTGACTGAGAAATTTAAATATTTAAGGGTTTGTGTGTATGTTTGTTAGTTGTGTTATACGCGTTTCTTCTCCTTTTGTTAGTATTTGGTAAATACACTTTGTGTTTCAACACAGTTATAGTTACAAACACAAGAAATATTAATACAACTCACAATTAAAAAACTTTAATATCAAACGCGTTTTAATTACAATATGTTATCATCAACAGTGATTCTATCACAAACATATAATTTATAAATATATTACATAAAACATATAATCTTTATTAAAAAAATCTCTTCTCGTTAATTTAAATTCATGTTTTTGATAGAATCATTGATGATGATGATGACATAATATCATTGAAACGCGTTTGAAATTAACGTTTAATAATTGTGAGTTGTATATATTTCTTGTGTTTATATCCTTAACTCACAAGGCAGCTGTAATATTTTTTTCAATTATTGTTGTTATAAATTTGACATTAAAACCTTTAAGTGATATTGATATTTTTCGACAATTTGTGTTTAACTAATAAAGTTTAACAATATTGAAACAATTATTATTTTCAGTTAGTTTTATTAGTCGTTAACATTATTAATTTTTTTAAAATGAGAATAAACTTAATGAGATAATCATATTAAACACCAATTTTACAATGTGGTTAGTTTTTCATGTTCTTTGGTGTAAATGTTCACCTGACAGTCTCAATCGAGGCGTTAAATTTCCCATGCAAGTGTGTACTTCCAAAAACTGTGAGCGTACCTGCGAATACTTTTTTCATTTCTGGCAAGCACTCCTAAGACTGGAGTAAAATGCAGCGATGTACAAGAACGAGTGTTTCAATGTATGGCTGGCTTGTAGCTGGATCACCTTCATTGCAAATGTTCGATACTAAGTATATCGACTTCAAAAGGATTTCTAAATAGCTGGATCTGATTTGCAAAGGCATAATTGTTATGTAAAAGATAGATTTCTTCAGTGGAAAAGTTCTGGTGCCTATGTTTTAAGATGACCGTTAATAGGTGCTTAGGGGGAAGGTAGTTATCTCCTATTTATTGTTCACTGGTTAACATAATTATATTTGTACTTATATTAAGAATGGGAGAGTTAGCCACGGACACTTGAGACTTTCACCTTATACCTGGGTACATTATTGCAAAAACTTCAAAACCATACTATAGACATTTCTGGTAGGGCATGGTCGAACTGGGCCCACGGTCAAAACATCCCTAGGCGGATTATCGTCAACCCTCGAAGGATCGGGGTTGGATTCTGTCCCTGGTCAGTCGAGCAACATTTATCATTAGTTACGTGATCGGGCAACATTAGTTTTGTTAAGTGACCAGACATTCGATTTTATTTTAATGTACGATAGAATTAAAAACTAAAACATAATGGAAACAAATAAATACAATAAAACTTTACTAAAACATAAAGAAATATAAAATTCATTAAACATACTGTACTTTCATCTTTTAATTATTATTTAAACTTACGAATAATCCTACTCAATAACTTAGTGCTCAATAGGTTAAGGGAGCATTCTATTACGTGTCCGTTTCTGTAAACCCTATAAGGGTGACATGGTGAACCGTTCCAATGGTTACCTGGCAATGGTGTGGCCAGGGGGTTTTATCATTTTTACGCATATAACGTAAAATATTATTACATGACTATTTATATTGATATAAAAAGGAGATGTTTCAGTCGTCTAAAATAGATGTTTAACCACCATCTCACCGTAACCAAACATCTATTTTAGATGTTTGGATGTATTTAAAGATAAGTTTGATGGGAGCATTCCATTTTGTAGGTCATGATTGTAGAGGTATGAACCCAATTCGACACTACCTCCAAACTGACCATGGACCTAAATCAGCCATCGTTTTTACGACCCTAATAAATAGACCGTGCGCCCAATTCGACATCGCCTTCTGGTAAACCCCAACCAAGATGTTCGTCCCTACTATTGAGTGCTACATAATATCTTTTGTTTTCGTCACGTGCCTAACCCTTTCTTAAACGCAATTGCAAAAATGTATTATCTGTTTACATACTTTCTAATTATGGTGTGGTCGCCACAGTGCCTATAGCCAGTAAGCTTGCTCTTGCAGATATTATTTGTTACCATAATGTCACGAGAGCACATACAAGGCCATTTAACTTTCCACTAATATATGTAAACATTTTTCAAATTACAAAACCATTATTAAATAGATATTGTTGAGTATGGTCAGTGTGGAAGGCAAGGGGTGTGTTCGGGGGCAGGAAACTAAAAGTTATTTTTTTTTTTAAATTGTGTCATAAATTCAACTCTGAATAATATTTGGCAGTAAGACTTATAGAGTTGAAATATATCACCCCAGCAGCTTATGATGTAACGATATTACATTGGTTATGTAACATTAAATGGTTTTTCCCTTTGCGGAATAGGAATGACCATTTCTATACGTGCTTCATAAAACATCTCTCTCTCTCTCTCTCTCTCTCTCTATTTCTCTTTCTGTCTCTCGATAAAGATACGTTTCCTTTAAGGTTTATGTTCTTCATTGTTCTGCCATTTATTGTCACTTTTTTTTAAAAATTTTACTGTCAAAACAGAAGAAAAATAAACATTGCTTACTTATGTAAAAGATTTGTGGTGGTTTCGTGGTCAAGAAACCTCTAAAGATGCTTTGCTTTTCACATGCTAAAACGCTACAAAAACGCACTTTTAAATCTAAATTTAATTTGACATGACTCAAACTTAAATTAGAAGTTTAAAGCCATTCACCTTTTGGTTTCAAGAAAATAAAATTCGACATTGGGATACATCCATAAATACCAATCCGCATTAAATTTGTTGCTACTAATAATATAATTAAGTGGTAATAGATATTATATGAAATATGCCCAATTTCTATAGTTTTTCAGTCCTGTAGCTTAAAATGTTGTTTTTAAATGTTGGATATTTAGAAGTTTTCCGGTAGATTTTCCAGGACTCGGATCAGAACCCCCTCCCGAAATATTACTACGCAACTAAAAATGGTAGCGTAGAACAATAGCTTAGAAAGTTTATTAAGTTAAGGAAATTACAAGTTGATCTTAAAATTAAATCGTTAGTCAGCTAATTTTGTCTAAATTTTATGTGTTTTACTAGATTTGGAAGGGAAACTGCGATAAAAATGTTTACCTATACATGTATGAAAAATGTATAAGTAATATATTTACAAAATTTAGTACCATTCACGTTTGATGTTTACTAAGGTCAGCTGTTTCGGGAGATGTAACCCTTTGTCCTTGAAATATAACCGCAACTTGGCCAAACAGACCGCAAGATGGAACAAACTCTCGGATCCCAAAGTGGTAACAATGCAAATATCTTTAGTCCATTATTCCGTGACAAGTGTTGGAGCCTGAAACTGCGAGGGAACGCAACGCGGTACGCAATAATTACGGTTTGTTTTTTCCAGTTTGCTGTTGCCCGTCGAAATTGAGTTAAAGCAATCAGTCGGTGTAGTTAATATAACGGGAGAACGAGCTAGCACGGGCTCTGACTAGAGCCGCCGGGTTCGAACCCGGATGAGATAATTGCTCCGTCGCCAATCGCCACAAGATAGGTCACTGGGATATTGATTCATAAAGTTATCGAGGAAGATTAAAAAATCGTTAATTTAAATGGCTTCTTTAAAATTAATTTACTTTGATAGGCCTAATAATTTCGATTGGGTTGTCACGTTCAGCAATGAAACTGTAATGGAAAGGGGATATTCTAACATGAAAGCGAGACATTACAACAGCCTGTATTGCAATTGTTAAGCGTGACCACTTGATTGGTTTAATGCTAATAGTTCGCGGTATTTAAACTCATTTAGAGTCAATTAGTAACATCAAGAACAATTTTTTAGTCAATTCCTACTTAGTACAGCAGAGAAAAAAATTATTTGTTACTTTTTATTAAATAATTACAATGAATATAAATAAAGTTACGTAACCTATGCGTTAAAACAGCTGTTCCACCACATAACCTATAACATAACATCAGCTGTTTTATGAAATCATATGTTATCACTTACTTTGAGCCAAATGGGACGAAATAACTATATTATATACCTTGCCTCTTTTATGAAAGGGTTTTCTCTCTTATATAACAAAAATTAATTCATTAAATTTAATTAATGAAATAATATTAGAAAAAAACTATTAACATCAAGTGTCATATACTTTAAGTTTAAAAAATATATTTGAATTTGAGTGGATGGGTAGCATGTATTTTATTGAAAATTTGTACAAGATATATAAATATGTATAATTTATATATAGAGTGTGAACTGATAGTAGAAATAAAAACATTAGACCTTCCAATGTTTTCTAAAATGTGATAACTTTTCTCGTAAAGAAATTTCATCTAAATAAAATAAAATTATACAATTTAAAATGGTTAGATTTTATATCATATTATAAGTTTTGTTCAGAATAAAAAAGTCTATTACCTTAAAAAGAGACCTATGCTAACTTTACCCAACGAACGTTACGTGTTTTATGACATCATATGTAATTAGGCTAATTTTTTTAAGCCCAATGGGACGAAATGACTATATTGCATATCTTGCCCCTTTTGTAAAATGTTTTTCTCCATATAAAACAATTAATTCTATAAATTTAATTATTCTTGAATTTTGTAATAATTACGTTCTGTGAATCTTAAATTAATCACTTTAACAACAGTTTATGACTATCTGATCTGTAACTAACCTTTAAAACCGTCTTCTTGTATTCCTGGATTTCAGCATGTTTTGCTGTGTTGTTTAAGTGATTAATTAAGATTCACTGAACTTAATGGACTACAAAATTCAAGAATTTAACACAGCAAGACAGGCTGCAGTCCAGGAATACAAGAAGACGGTTTTAAAGGTTAGTTAAAGTTATGATAGTCATAAACTATTGTTAAAATGGTTAATTTAATTATTGAAATAGTATTTGAAACAAACAGGGAATATTAAGTGTCATCTCCTTACAAGTTTAAAAAAATGTATATGAACTTGAGCGAAGGAATAAATAGTATATTACTAACGATTGAAAATCGGAACAATACACATACACGCACGCGCACGCGCGCACGCACGCGCGCACGCACGCACGCACGCACGCGCGCACGCACACGCACACACACACACACACACACACACACACACACACACACACACACACACACACACACACACACACACACGCACACGCACACGCGCACGCGCACGCGCACGCGCACACACACAGGGTAAACCAATGTAAGGAAATGAACAATATATCGGTGTGTGCTTGTATTTTATGAAGTAGTACAGATAAAAAAGTAATTGGTAAAAATTCACTTGAAACTTTACTACCTACAAAATAATAACGGAAAATATATTTCTGTGAGCAACTGTTGTAAAGACAGTAATATTTGCTGAGTTTCAATACATAAAACACATACTGTCGGGTCAAAAAGTGTTGATACTCGAGTTTAAGCTTTTGCTACAAGGCAACCGATATACTTATAACAAAACAAGATGCACCAAAATTTCATAAATTTAATTTTGCGTCTATTAATGTAAACTTAATTTTTTTGCGGTTTTAACTTTGTCTTTCAGCAGGTCGAATGAAAAAAGTACCAGTTTTTTGGCGTTTTTCAGACAATGCCAGACTTTGAAAATTTATAATATAAAAGCTATTAGGCCTAAACCAATCGTATTAAAAATTGAATAGGTTATAGCACATATATTTGTATACCATATTTATGAATTTCAGAATTTTTACTTAATTACAAAAAAAGTTGTGATTTTTGTCAGTGTTTTATTTTGGGATCGGATGAAGATAAAAATAGCAATGAAAGCTTGAATTGTAGCTCTTAAGCTATGAATTGACAATTTAAAGCAATAAATTTGTTACAGTCTAAAAAATTATATTGATGTCTGATGGAATCGGTACCGGGATGCATCGGTACCGGTTTTCGATGGGCCGGTGCGGCACGGCCAACGCGCTACGAGGGTGCGGTAGCGGTACGGCATATTTACAATGTTATATCAATATGGCGGTGAGGCATATTTAGGAATTTTATAGACGCAAAATTAAATTTATGAAATTCTGGTGCATCTTATTTTGTTATAAGTATATCGGTTGCCTTGTAGTAAAAGCTTAAACTCGAGTATCAAGACTTTTTGGCCCGATAGTAGACTGTCATCGGCAACGCTGCAGAGTGTGAGGGCAAACAAACGTGAACTGGGGCACTAGGGAATGAGAGCTGTCCCATTCTAGGTAGTATGAAATTTCCTATGCTGTCCGTAGAGGTAGGATTGGAAAACAATGGATGGTTTTAGGATTGTATTAGGATTTCTGTGAAGGTTTTCTGTTATCATTCATACCTGCTATGAAGACTGATGGTTCCAGTGGGCACGGACACTTCTTGCAGTATACTAGGATTATAAAACGCGCCCAGTTTTCATAAACATCTTTAACTTCGTGTACGTAACGTGTATTTAATAGACAGTTCTGTTGAGACGATTTTAGGTTTGGAGAGAATCGAGGGAAAATGCATAATTTTTGTTTGTTTTAATTTAAAAAAATGGTAGACAACATTTTTGTAAATAAAAAATACCTTTCATTATGTTTCGTTATACAAGTATATTATTCTACACCTTACCAGTTTTCGAAGCACTCATTTTACCGACATTCTAAGCCGGCTTTTCAACCCACTCGCGGATCAGAGACTCGTGTGGGAAGGGGTGGGTTTAAATTAAGCCCACTTAGCGTGTGTCGTCACTTAAAATAATTTCTAGCATTTTCAATACATGTAATTAGGTTTTTTTGCGGAAATGGTTTCAAATATGTTTTACTTCTCAGCTTCAACGGATTCCATGAAAAATGTACAGCATTATTAGCATTAAAAACATTGGGCGGTACAATAACTTGAAATACAAATATAATTATTGCTATATTTTGTAAAAAAATGATATTACGGAAAATTTGTCGCTTTTTGTATTGGCTATTTTAAAGTGCAGTGCATTTTAAGTCTGGGCTAAAAATGTACATTGTCCGGTTTAAGAGAAATTTAATTTTAAAAAAAGGTGTGAAATATGTAAATCGTGTACACGTTTCCGTGTAGGCGTGTACTGTATGATGTTTGATAGGTGGCAACTTTCCTTAGTAACAGCTTCCCGGAGTGTGGAAAGGTGTTGCAGCCGTATTAATTAGGGGAATTATTGTAAATTCCAATCTTGGCGGGTTATAAAGAGGTCTTATAAAACTAATAGACTAATGAAAGTACCAAGGCAACCTAAAAGACAAGCAAAAATTGTTGTATCTAAATGCTGATGTGTAAACCTAATGCAGTCAAATAAATATTATTCACCAAATAAGACACCAATTTTACGTAGACCACAATGGCCTAAATCATGTTTCATCTGGTTTACCATATAGTTAGTAGAAGTCTTTACGACTTCGATATAATACTGTTGTCCTATTCAGACAAAAACTCTTGGCTTCTCGCCAGCACACCTGTTGCTCCTCCAGAATGCTTATGTTCCATTCAGAACCTAACTCTTGGTTGCTCTCAAGATATCTGTTGTCCCATACAAACCCGACTCGTGGCTACTCGCTAACACACTGGTGTATCAATCAGACCGTAACTCTTGGTTGCTCTCAAGATATCTGTTGTCCCATACAAACCCGACTCGTGGCTACTCGCTAGCACACTGGTGTTTCAATCAGACCGTAACTCTTGGTTGCTTCTCCAGATTTCTGTTGTCTCATATTCAGACCGAAACT
Organism: Prosapia bicincta; assembly: GCA_036971475.1. Classification (NCBI taxonomy): domain Eukaryota; kingdom Metazoa; phylum Arthropoda; class Insecta; order Hemiptera; family Cercopidae; genus Prosapia; species Prosapia bicincta. The sequence goes on along the minus strand of JBAIZL010000004.1, from coordinate 2,270,736 downwards.
CCTAGGTATTCTGCCAGCCTACTGATGGTCCATTCAGACCCTGACTCTTGGTTGCTCCTGCAGATTTCTGTTGTCTCATTCAGACCGAAACTCCTAGGTATTCTGCCAGCCTACTGATGTTCCATTCAGACCCTAACTCTTGGTGGCTTTTCCAGATTTCTGTTGTCTCATTCAGACCGAAACTTTAGATATTCTGCCAGCCTACTGATGTTCCATTCAAACCCTGACTCTTGGTTGCTCCTGCAGATTTCTGTTGTCTCATTCAGACCGAAACTCCTAGGTATTCTGCCAGCCTACTGATGTTCCATTCAGACCCTAACTCTTGGCTGTTCCTCCAGATTTCTGTTGTCTCATTCAGACCGAAACTCCTAGGTATTCTGCCAGCCTAGTGATATTCCATTCATACCCTAACTCTTGGTTCCTCCTCCAAATTTCTGTTGTCTCATTCAGACCGAAACTCCTAGGTATTCTGCCAGCCTAGTGATATTCCATTCATACCCTAACTCTTGGTCCCTCCTCCAGATTTCTGTTGTCTCATTCAGACCGAAACTCCTAGGTATTCTGCCAGCCTACTGATGTTCCATTCAGACCCTAACTCTTGGTTGCTCCTCCAGATTTCTGTTGTCTCATTTAGACCGAAACTCCTAGGTATTCTGCCAGCCTAGTGATATTCCATTCATACCCTAACTCTTGGTCCCTCCTCCAGATTTCTGTTGTCTCATTCAGACCGAATCTCCTAGGTATTCTGCCAGCCTACTGATGTTCCATTCAGACCCTAACTCTTGGTTGCTCCTCCAGATTTCTGTTGTCTCATTTAGACCGAAACTCCTCCGCCAGCATACTGATATTCCATTTAGACCCGAACTTTTGACTACTCGCCAGCATACTGATGTTGTGTTTAGTAAATGAATCTCAGCACACAAACTTTATGAAATCCCTAGCCAATAAATATTTCAAATGTTAAAAATTATTGTTTTACTTTGTATCACATTAAACTAGAAGGCTGGAGTACAGTAATAGTTTTAAAATGTAGGTTATTTGAAATGGATAAGCTACTCGTGTGTTATAAGCACGAATAGCAGATATTTTTTCTAAAAAAAGTAAAGTTTTGTATACTGTAGCAAGGAAGATAGTAGAGTAGACGAATCATAATATAGTTATTCAACTAGATTCGTATGACTAAAATAATAGACTATGTGAAACATAGTAACCACAATATACTTTGTCTTTTTTTACAAGTATAAAGCTATAGCTTTCAGTTCTATTATTAGAGAATGTTTTTACATACGAAGGGCAGTGAACTAAGGTTTGACTGAAAGGCATTATGACGCTACTGAAAGGTTGGGTTTTGCGGCTCAATATATTTAATAAATGGGTAAATGTTTCAACGCACTTGTCAGTGGCGACGACAGGTTGGGTAAACTTTACATAATCAAAGTGTCACGTAACCCGTTCGGTATTGTAGTGTCAGCACAGACATGAACTTGAATTCGTCCTAATTGCGCAAACCCGGAAGGTAACGTTGACTGACATTGGCCCACACATAAGTGTCTGCGCATCCAGTACAGCGCGCATCACATGCTTGTGTTATTGTCATGAGCAAGTACGAATGTCTTCACTTAATTCTTACTTACGTTTTCCTCAGCTTTGTGAATGGCTGACTATATCATCGCAGTTCTCCCTCCAACTCGCTCACAGATATTGCGCGCTCTGTATATTTTTCCACATTTTAAAGGCGGCATTATGTTTTTATATTTCTCGGAAGGAAGTACTTAAACATTAATGGTAATTGCTATAATCGCTGAATATTTACTTAATTCTATAGCTTTCCTTTTGATAACATTTTTATAGTAATAACCATTAATTAAGTCTTTGTAGAGAGTAATTATTAGAAAGCGGTCTAAGCAGTTTTGTTTAAGAATCTATTATATAAACTAGTGATGTATTACTCCAGTACTGTTTGAGAAACTCGGGAGATTTAAAGAGTTGATGAAAGGCTGTGAGTAGAATTTAGTTAGTTGGATGTTCAAACATAAATTGATGTTATAAGAGTATTCTATGATCCTAGGAGTGGAAATAACAAAGGATGGCAAATCTTTTGCTTCTTGCTGCGGACGTCCAGGGTCATGTGACTCCGATGGTCCGAATAAGTTGCTGCAGCCAAGGTCCAAAACTGTTTATCGATCAATATTGTTTTGATGTTTCTCTGGCTTCCTAGCGCAGAGCTGCTCTTGATGGAATTGGTGAGGAGCATCGAAGGAGGATATGGTCTAGAGTCTCCTCCTCTTTTCTACAGTTAGGGCAGAGTGGAGATTCACTCAGATTAAATCTGAAGAGATAGGTCTCAGTCACAACGTGTTCGATTCTTGCTCGCGCTGCAAAGACGGCTGTAAATCTGGGAACCCCTTGATACATTTCCAAATCATTTGGTTCTTTTTGAATGTCATAGAGGTTTCTACTCAAAGGATGGCAAAGAAAAAGAAGAAATAAAAGATAGAGTAGGGCAGGGACGAAGAGCAGTAAAAGGACTGAACGTAATATGGTGGCATGAAGAAATAACAAGAGTGCGGAAAAACGAATATATAACACCATAGTAAGGAGTATGATGACGTACTGATCAGAATATCAGAAACGTGGGTAACGCCTCAAACAGATAAGAGCAAGATTAACGCAATAAAAATGGATGCTCTTAGAAATTCATGTCAAATATGTAGACGAGAATATAGGACAAATGGAAGCATTAGAGACATGACAGAGAAGAAGGAGATAGCTGATATGAATCGGACATGTACAGAGGATGTCGGAGAGAAGATTTCCGAGAGTTGCTTTGGAATACACGCCACAGGAAAGAAATAGAAAGAGAGAATCCGGACTGACATGGGGAGAGACCATCTATAAACCCATAAGCGAATGGAACTTATCGGTGGAACACTGCTTAGAAATCACTTATTGATGGTAAAGCTTAGAAATCGGACGGCGACTATGGATGGTCCATATTTATGTCCCGAGGACTTTGTCACTAATATTCGTTTGTCACTGGTGGTACCAGTGACAAAATATGGAAAATGCCAGGTCCGGTGACAACGTTCGAAACGTCGTCATCATTGGCTGGAAGGTTACTGATATTTTTCCGCGGCTGTCATTGGTTTATTCGTCTCTGTCACTGGATCTACTCTAACCCCTCGGCTCACGGATTATCGTGCAGTGTCGTTGAGGGCGAGGGGACTTTCTCTGTTGGGCAAAATGTCATAGACACTGAATGTATAGTTACTGATATTTTACCGAGGCTGTCATAGGTCGCTGTCACTGATTCTAATTATTTACGTCGTGTGTGAGTGGGCGTATTGTGTCAGATTTCAGGACAGTCGCTGTAGTTTGTTCTTACTTCCGTATGAGTTTATTTTTAAATAAAAAGCGATGCGTGGAATCATTTCACCCCTGTTGATGGTGAATTCGCGAAGTGTGATATTTGTCAGGCAAAATTATCGTATAAAACAACTAACAGTAATTTGCAGAAACACATGGTGAGAAAACACCTGTTAGTGCAGCTGCAACCAACAACATACCTTCGCCATCAAATTATTTGTATTTTTTTGCTATACACAATCCAAATTGGCTTTCTCAAGGGGATCCTCCCTTAAAGATTCCAGCTTCGTGCAGCCTTACAAAACGGACCTTAAGGCAAATAGTGAAGACACTTGGGAAGCAGCAGCTTCCGGCAAAAGATGGGGGCTGATCGTAAGATCAAAGGCCTGCCAAGGGATATCGCGGTTGTTATCTGTCTAATGGAGACTGAACATTGCTATCTTTAGAGTCAACTACATCGATTTTACTTGAGGACTCCGCCACCTGTCCTCTCTGCCTAGAAGATGCAGATAAGGCAGATCACTTGGCCGACTGTAGCGCACTGGATCACTTCCTTAATGATGACACCTTGCAGAGAAGGGCGAGACTCTAGGGGGTTCCCAAACCTTTTGGTACCACGCCTCCTCTTCTTGAAATACATGCATTCCACGCCCTCTTTTCTACAAATACAATCATCCCACGAATCTGCACTTTACACTATAAATAAAAGGTATGTCCATATAAAATAGAAACAAATATATAATGTAATAACATTTTATTTATTTATATATACCTCCTGTTAGTGAGATGGATGAGCATGCACTCGTTTCACTAGCATGCCTATTTGAGGTTGTATTTTAGTAAGGGTACAACACAAGACATTAGCAAGATCAAGTTTGTTCCTATATTTTGTTTTTATTGCAACAAGTGATGAAGACGCTTTTTCGCACAAGTAGATGCTTGAAAGAGGCAAGTATTAACGAAGTGAAACCTTTTAGATTTTCACTTTTAAATACTTTATCTAAAATGAAGATTTCTCCATTTTCTTGAAGTATTTGGCAGAGGAATCATTTTTTATTTTAAAACTTTCATTTTGCAGCACTTCTGGCAGGGAGTCTATGTTGACATTGAATGTGACAACTGGGAATTGTAAACATTCTTGTCACAATAGTCTAGAAAGTATTTCCTGAACTCTTCATTCAATTTCTCCAAATTTCGTTTCAAATTTAGTTTAAAATTTAACTAATATATAAGGATTTATCTTATTATTTTCTAACAGGTCTTCCGCTCCTCTGACTTGCCTTCACGCCCCCCCCCCCCACCTAGTTTCTGACCCCATGCCTTAGATAGTGTAGTACTTTGGTTTTGGTACAATATACAAAACGTATAAATTATCAAGAGGCAGGTAATTTTTTCGCGATTAATAAATAGGAAAACCACTATTTTTAATTTTAAATTCTAACACTATTGAACATCGTGTTGACCAGCTTGAAAAGGATACTTAATATTAATCTACGAAAACTGAATCATTTCCGTTAGATTGTTCTAAAATAAAGTACTTTAAATTGTACTTAAATGAGTACTTTATACAAGTACTTAGATTGTTGTACTTTAATTCACTAACGATGATGCTCTAGACAGTTTAAAGCCTGGATTAAGTGATGCTAGCTAATATTAAAGTGCTTTCCAAATTACTTTTTAGCTCTTTAGTGGGCGATCTGAGAGAGTAAATGGGGATTAAAAAATAAAAGTAAAATAGGTGTATATATTTCTTGTAAAAGAGGGATCGCATCACAACTTGTGTGGGCAGTGGTGCTTCATAGTTCTTAACTACACCCTATGTTATGTTGCCATTACCGACAATGCATACTCGTGTAAAGTGAAACGGCATACACGAAGGAAGTCGCATTTCCCCTTCATTGAACCATGCGCCGCGATTAGTTGAACAGAAATCCGTTCTATTATCTATCTATGTGGGTGATATATTGTTTACGCCAGTATGTGAGTGTTCTTTAGTGTTGCAAACAAGTAATATAAACAAAAAATATTTATAAAGTTACATAACCTGTCCGTTAAAACAGCTGTTCTACAACATAACCTATAACATAAAATCAGCTGTTTTATGAAATCATATGTTATCACTTACTTTAAGCTAATAGGGACGAAATAAGTATATAGCATACCGTCCTCCTAATTTTGTGAAATGTTTTCCTCATTCATAAAACTAAATTTATTACATTGAATTTAACAATGAATTAATATTTGAAAAAACTATATTAAGAACCATCCGCTACAAGTTGAAAAATATGAAAAAATTGAAAAAAATAATCAAGTTGTCCGGCCACGTTTATAATTAGTATTTTTGAAGGGCTGATATTTTATGGTAATGGTTTACATTCAGGGGCGTAGTTAGGACGATATAGAAGCACATGCCCCCAAACGTGTGGTTTTTTTTAAAAACAAAAATCTTTACCTATATAACAATTTTTCTACTCTTCGAAGTATCCTTTCTCACAAGTATTATTGTCTAGTTAGACAATAAAGAGGTTAATATTTTTCAATTCCTGTATTAGTTCACACTCTCTTTATACATATCTTGTTGAAATTCTTAATCGTGAATAAAATACTTTTTATTCATGCACTCTAGTTCAAATACATTTTTTTAAACTTGTAGCGGTCGACACTTGATGTTGATATAGTTTTCGATTATTAATTCATTCATTGAATTTAATAATGAAATAATTTTAGTTTTAAATAGGAGAAAAACTTATCACAAAATGGGCAAGGTGTGCAATGTAGTTAATTCGTCCCATTTAGCTTAAAATTAGTGATAACATATGATCTCATAAAACAGCTATTACAAAAATATAGGTGAAAAAACCCCAAAACCACAAAAATTAATAAAAAAATAACTAAAATAAGTTACCTAAGGTTAAATCCTTATGTACATTTCGATGACAAAGTCATCATCTTCAGAGGTTCCTATTACAAAAGTACAATCTAGAATACAATGAAATTAACAAACTAGACTAAGGTCAGTCTAGTTTGTTAATTTGTTTGTATTCTAGATTGTACTTTTGTGCTAGGAAGCTCTGAAGATGATGACTTTGTCATCGAAATGTACATAAGGATTTAATCTTAGGTAACTTATTTTAGTTATTTTTTGAATAATGTTTGTGGTTTTGGGGGTTTTTCACCTATATTTTTGTAATATATTGTACCACTGCGCTCTTGATATTGTATAGCTGATATTATATATAGGTTATGTGGTAGAATAGCTGTTTTAACGCATTGGTTATGTTACTTTATTACCAAAACAGTAAAACAAGTCCTGTGATTTTTAATAGTGGCAAAATAGTATGAAACATTATTTTCAGAGGTTTAAGTTTTCAAAACGTTCACAAGTCCCAGTTAACGTTTATTTCACGACTCTCATTACATAAAGGATAATTCAGGACGCCTATTTCTGATAATACTAAATGTAATAACAAAATGTACAATTTAATAGAACTTACATTTCTAGTTAATCTTTAAATTTTAAAATCTATTTTTTTTACCTTCTCTCTACCTATGTTCCACCGGTAAAGGAAGGTGAATGAACGGGCGGCCACGATAACAACGGAATTTCGTATTGCTAAATACCAACAACATTTCATAGAACCAGAACAAATCGAAGCGGCCAGTGGCTGAGCTATTAGAAGTGGTGACGTCACCAGATGCAACGCTCAGCCGCACGACTCATGAACTCGGTGAAGGTCGAACGGACACATTACAAACTTGTGTCACTAGGAATTGTAGGATCGTGAGAAGTATAGCAATTAGCTTTATTGTAATTAAAGATTTAGGAAATATATATGTTTTGGAGTACGGTATACGTGGCAATGAAGCGACCACTACACCTCCAAAAGCCGCCTCGCCAAAAGCATTTGTGACACTTGTTTCGATTGTATTTTTTTTATTGGAGATTAATATTTGTTGTTTGTTGATGTAAAAAGTTGTTATAAGGAAAACTTGTTAATAGGAAATCAGTTATTTTGTTTCTTATTTTTGGAGGCTCAACGAATTTGTATTTCTAAAAGCGTTCTTATAAATAAATTTGCATTGCTGAAAATTGCAAAGATTTATGACACTTGTTAAATGTACGTAAATGTAAGTAAGGTGCAAAAACGTGTTTCTATAATATTACATTTTTATTAGTTAGAAAATTATAAGATCCATTTATACTCGCCCATGGCTGCCGATGGACTAGCCAATAAAGGTAGCCACGATGCTTCTTGACAACACAAGTGAGTTGTGCGTAACCGTGTCACAAGTGACGATAAACAACTTATCTCAGAATATCCAAGCATTCTTCAGTCTCAAAATATCCGCAAGGAAAATGGACCCCTATAATGCGTGTCAAAATATCCGCAAGGAAAATGGACCCCTATAATGCGTGTCAAAATATCCGCAAGGAAAATGGACCCCTATCATGCGTGTCAAAATATCCGCAAGGAAAATGGACCCCTATAATGCGTGTCAAAATATCCGCAAGGAAAATGGACCCCTATAATGCGTGTCAAAATATCCGTACAGAAAATGGACCCCTATAATGCGTGTCAAAATATCCGCTAGGAAAATGGACTCCTATAATACGTTCCAAAATATCCGAGAGGTCTATTTTACGGCTCAAAATATCCTCAAGAAAAGACGGCAAAGGTAAATCTCACACATTGAGGAGACACGGCCTAATCCACAAGTATTTTTTGATATGGGTTGGATCCCCCACACTGAACGACTCGGTGACTTATAACAAGAAAAGTTGAAATAAATAACTTTCTCGGTTCGAATTCACCAATTAACCTATTGAAAACGGTAAATCATTTATTGATAAATTAGTTTGATACTAAAAAATATAATTTGCTACTTCCAAGCAAGAAAAATAGTTGTGTATATCCAGCTGATTTAGTTTAATGTAACAAAACACAGGGTAACCATGACTATGGACCGCGGTGATTTGCTACCAAACGCGTTGGTTACTCTTACCGATTACTTGTTAGTTCTAACCAAGACCTATAAGAACAAAATGTTTGAGCAAGTCTCGAGGTACCATTTACAAAAGGGCATGAAATCCCGGCTGGTGCTAACAGTGAACCTTTTCGAATATCTCTTAATTTCTCCAGTATAGTAGGGATGGTCAATATTTCTGTCTGGTGCCTTTGTCACTGATATTCGTTTGTCGCTGGTGGTAACAGTGACAAAATATGGAAAATGGTTCCAGTGACAGTGGTTCGATCAGAGGCAAAACGTCGTCGTCATTGGCTGGAAAGTTACTGATATTTTACCGAGGCTGTCATTGGTTTATTTGTTGCTGTCACTGGATCTACTCTAACCGCTCGGCTCACGGCGCCGGTCATCGTGCAGTGTCGTTGACTGAGAGGGGGAGGGGGTTTTCTCTGTTGAGATTAGGCAAAATGTTGCTGTCACTGAATTTATAGTTACTGATATTTTAACAAAGCTGTCATTGGTTGATTTGTCACTGGTTCCGACTGAGAGGGGGAGGGGGTTTTCTCTGTTGAGATTAGGCAAAATGTTGCTGTCACTGAATTTATAGTTACTGATATTTTAACAAAGCTGTCATTGGTTGATTTGTCACTGGTTCTAATATATTATGTCGTGTGTGAGTGGGCAATTTGTGTCAGATTTCAGGACAGTGACAGTGTTGTGTGCCGTAGACGCTATAGTTTGTTCTTAATTCAGTATGAGTTTATTTTTAACTGAAATGAGCTTTCCGAATAAAATGCGAGGTGTGAACTCCTATAATTATCCTAATTTATGCAACCTAGTGAAACAACATTTTTGTGGACTGGCCACATTCGTACCTTGCGAGCAACTCTAAGGGAGGTTACATTTTTAACGACAGAAGATCTCGGTTAAGTCTTAATAAGATCTGAAAAATCCTTTTTGTCCAATACTGTAAATAAACTGTATTTTGTAATTAAACCCTATGTTGTAAATAAAATGTTATTTTGTAGCTTTACATAAAATTATATAATTTATTACCCCAGTGTATGTGTTGCAGTAACTTCTTATTAATAATGTCGCCGGCACTGTCTTTCGTCACCAGTGCGGTATGCGTGCCTGTTATTGGCACATTCAGAGCAGTCTTAATATTTCTTGTCACCGGTACTAAAGTCACAGGTAAAAGTCACTGATTCAAGACTGGCGCTGTCACTAAAATCACAGATACGTTATAGTCACTGGATCGACCATCCCTACAGTATAGTCCATGCTCGGAGTACGCCGTGGATATTTTGAGACTCGTCGACCATGTAGTAAGCGGGGTCAGTTAAAGTTACTCTGGAATTCGGGTTTTTTGAGACTCGGATATTTTTATTCACAGTAATATAAATACATTCACCGCAACCCTGTATATCCTGTATTGACGTTAGTAGTCTACAATTTGCAGTTCGCCTTGATACGCCAAAGATAAGTCTTTGTTAGAAGTAGTTCTTCACGGACTCCTCGACGTGGATACGACGGCGGATCACTCAGTACAGGAATACCTATTGCATATCCTTCAAATGTTTACAGCCTATTCATGATGTTTACGAAAGCATTCGTTATTTATTTCATACCATGTAAAATGTAGCATGGATAAGTAAACCTTACTTAGGTTATGCCAGATTAGAAAATTAAAATGCCAGCATATGTTTATTTGCTGATAATATTTTATGCGTATCTTCTCATGGCGATTGTATCGGCCACACAGTTAATTAATAATCACGCTTACATAAGTGTAGCGAACGCGTTTTATAACTTAGATAATTTTTTTTGCTGTTTTTTTTTGTCTGAATGTGCCAATATATTTTTTTAAACAGTTCTATAGAAATACATGGATATTTCGTCAGCAATATTCAAACAATTATTTTTAAAGTACAAGTTAATATTCAAACCAGGAGAAAAATCGGCACCTGATGTCTCGGATATCAAATGTTGAAGTAGACAAATCAAGTGTAGATGGACATATAATTCACACTAGCCTTAATTTAAATTTTGTTAATGTTAATTTAGTTTGAAACGTAAATGATAGACCATGTTTTCGAAAGTATATATATATATATATATATATATATATATATATATATATATATATATATATCGCAATATGTATTCTTGTGTATTAATAAAGAACTAAGTCAAAATACAAATACAAGAATATCTGTAAATATAATTACAAGTATAATTTACAAGTATTTATATATTTACAAGTATAATTGTAAATTCAATTATAATTCTTGTAATTGAATTTTGACTTAGTTCCTTATATATAGGCCTATATATATATATATATATATGTAGGAATAATAATAGAATGATAATGATAAAGGGTCTATCCCTAATTCACCTTTGATTAAAATATTGTAGTATATATATATATATATATATATATATATATATATATATATATATATATATAAAGAACATAAGTCAAAATACAAATACAAGAATTATAATTGAATTTACAATTCAAAGCTTTTTGTTGGCTAACAGTACCAACATCATCAGGAATATTCAATATTCCAACATCATCAGGAATATTCAATATTCCTGATGATGTTGGTACTGTTTACCAACAAAAAGATTTGAATTGTAAATTCAATTATAATTTTTGTATTTGTATTTTCACTTATGTTCTTTATTAATACACAAGAATACATATTGCGATATATATATATATATATATATATATATATATATATATATATATATATATATAGGCCTATATATATATATATATTTATTTTAAAACAATATAGGTTATTCAAATACAAGAATAACCTAGTTATTAAGCTGTTCAATAAATATTCTTGTATTTGAATAACCTATGTTGTTTTAAATTACTAAACAAGAAAACATATTATATATATATATATATATATATAAGATTTTATTATGTATAAATTTGAGCAACTAGTTTTCGTTTATTAAATATCAAGGTTGTATTTGTAAGGAGTGGCTAAGCCCTGCCCATTTTGAGCTTGACTTACGTATGTTGATATGTGATTTGTCGAGATTGTTAGTAGGAGAGAAGTGGTGGGGAGCTTGGCTATTTAAGAAATGTTATGAAATAATTTTAAATGTACTTCTGAAGATGATTATCATGTAATCGAAATGTACATGAGGTATTTTTGTTTAGTAAAATAAAAGATTTTAATGCTGTGGTTAGTGGGTTTTTATTTAGGCCTATTTAGTTTCAACTTTTGATATTAGTTATTTTTTATGATGATTGTGGTATTACGACTTTTGCCAATTTCCTTATTGGCACAAACTAATTTATTTTCTGTACAAGTTTTATATATAACTTAGTTTTACTTCATAGTCATTATTGTTTTGTTATTACAAAAAAACGATTGGTTATAAATTAACTACTACGCAACTTGAAAGCAAGGAATGCAAATTAAAAACGAATTACAATTTAATTAAGTATAAATACATGTTAACTTGTGGTAGGATACAAAATGGCTTAAGGCTTAACTTCTTAATCTAATCGTTAATGTAGGTTATGCGAAGAATAGAAAACGGAAAAGAAAAACTAAACAAGTCATATGAACAAAAATATTTAAAGTTAATTCCTACTTAGGACAAGAAGGAAAAATTTTATTTTAGTTACTTGCTATTGAATAATTACAATTAATAAGATTAAGTCAACCTAACCTATAGGCCTACGTTAAAACAGCTGTTCAAATACAAGCTATAAAAAATGTGTTTTATGAAATCATGTTGTGACTGAATTTGAGCCAAATGGGACGAAATAACTTTATTGCATACCATGCCCCTTATGTGAAAAGCTTTTCTCCAATGTAAAACTAAAATTATATCCGTAAACTTTAATTAGTTAATTAAAATTTAAATAATATTTCAACAAGTTTCATACAAGTTTAAAAAGTGGATGAATAAACAATATTTTATTAACGTTTGGAAATATGAAGAAGATATATATATATACACACACACACACACACACACACACACACACACACACACACACACACACACACACACACACACACACACACACACACACACACACACACACACACACACACACACACACACACACACACACACACACACACACACACACACACACACACACACACACACACACACACACACACACACACACACACACACACACACACACACACACACACACACACACACACACACACACACACACACACACACACACACACACACACACACACACACACACACACACACACACACAC
>JBAIZL010000004.1:2223116-2255616 GCA_036971475.1 Prosapia bicincta | reverse complement strand
CTCAACATTTTACAATCACAAAAAAGAAACAGGACACAAATACACAGACATTTACCATAACCTAGAATTCCTACACATCAACAAAAAATTACAACATCTCAACACACTAGAACAATATGAAATTTACAGACACACAAAAACACAAAGTACAAACATATTAAACGAACAAACACAATACAAATCACACATACTCTTTGATACTATCGAAAACCTGTCTTTAAAACCGTCACCGCTTAACCCAACAATTCCAATCAGAAGACACTGATGAAGATCGCCACATAGAGATTGAAAACTTAGGTCTCAGTAACTTTAAAAAAATCTTGTTATATATGGAAATCGATTTCGGAGACCTTATTTATTACAGTGCTCTCATTTCTGAGATTTAGATAAGATACTTTTTCATTGTATATAAACGTGATATATATATATATTATAACCTTGCCATCCACGTTTTGCGACAATTGTTATATGACGAACCTTCACTTAATGCTTCTCTACAGGATAATTTTTTACTCTTAGGAAATTAAATTAATAATCCAGCTACTTGCTTTTATAATTACAGATTTATTTATCCTGAGATCAATATTGCATTTACAGATAGTTCATATAATTCTTTTACTAACTCTAATATTTGCCGATAGGCATCAAAACTCTTATTTTACTATTGATTTTTCTAATAATTCTAAATTTACTTTCTTTAGCTATCTAAGGGCGTGTATAAGTTACTGCACTTGGTTTGATAAAGTTTATATTTCAATTAACTATGACTTTTTTTGGAATTTCTAAAGTTTAAAAGATTCTTAATGATTGTTGCTTTAAAGAGTTGGCTTCAAGTTAAAATAAATGTATTGTTTATTACTTGCGTGGTTCCTTGTTTTACTTCACTTGACACAAATTCACTTAGTAATATTTCCTATCAACTTCACTTTTCTTAATTTCTCGAAATGCTTCTATTCCTTAACTGACTTTATTAATCACTCCCTTATTTTAATCTCACTTGTTGCCCTTTAATCTCCCTCTTTATACTTCACTTTCTATTTAATAATCTCCCTGGCTACCCTTTAATCTAGATTATTTTAAATTTCTACGTTACTTGTTTGAATTTGATATTTCTTACTAAAAACTGAACATTACTTCTCATCGAGTCCTACCACTTGACCCTTTCGAGTACTGAAAATTGACTGTCTTTCCTGAACTTCCTCTTTGATCGTATACGTTTGTTTCACCCCCTCTTCAAATTTGATTGCCTCCCTTATGGCGCTCAAACTGTGGCTAGCCTATGAAATTTTGACACTTCCCTCACTTTCCTTTTTTGGCTTCGTGGGAATTTGTTGAACTTTCCCACAGGTGCATGTGTTTTTCAGGGATTCCTAGTCATAAATCTCCCTGGTCCATGGATGTCTAGGTAAAGCTTCTCTCCCATGAACGAGGCACGTCCTGGTTTACTTACAATGAACCCCTTTCGAATTATTTTTTATTTATGATATATATATATATATATATATATATATATACACGTTACATAGTTACTGTAAAAAATTTAGTAATATTAGTTCAGAATGGGAAAACCAGCAATAGTGTTTTTAAAGAAATCCTAATAAAAATAAATTATACCTGAAAAAGTCTTCAACACAATTCATTTTAGAGCTAAACGTAACTGCATTCAGGTGTATACTTTTACCTTTTCAGTGACGATGTCAATTTTTTGAATCATTGTTCGTACAACACATTACAATGTTCTTGAACACTTACAAGTGTATAAACCCGCATTTTCTCAAGCTCTGTTCCTTCCAATTCCTTTGATTTGTTTAAATGACTCATCCTAAAATGATAACGTTATGTAAAGGTTGTACATATTTTATACGTTTGTAGTTGAATTTCTAAACAATTTCACGTCTTATGGTTTTTAATATAATTCCCGACGTTTCGATGCACTATGGAGCCTAACATTAAAATCATAACAATACGATTTAAACAATTAAACGACAATAACCCTTGCTTCAAATATTTAAACACCCTTGATGTACATTTCTCTGACACTGTTAGCATCAGAACAGATGTAAAGTTCTGATTATGCTAACAGTGTTAGCGAAATGTAAATCAAGTTTGCTAAAATATTTGTAGCAAGGGTTATTGAATATGATGTATAGTTATTATCAAGAGTACATCCGCTCATTCTGCAGTGTATAAAATCGCATTTCCGACGTTTCGCTGGAATCTCATCAAGCATCGACGAGGTGAACCCAACAACAGTTGAAGAGCGACTGAAGAGCGCAGACAACTCTTATTGATTATTCATTAAAATAATCAATAAGTTCAATTGCTTTTCTTAGCCTTCATAATTCACAGGGAATGTCGCGACTTTATTCATAGGGAAGTTATAGTTTTATAAAACCATTTTTATAGTGATTAGTGTTAACAGTCTCGTAAAGTGCGATTTTGTATAGAGTTACAAATAATTCTTGTGCCACTTTCGTGCCTCAGTAAACCGACTCAATGTATACTTTAATGGCTCAAAGATGCTTGGATTGAGTTTTAACTAGAAAATCATGCACAGAAGATGGCAGCGCCCGTGAACAACTGTCTCAATTAGGTCGGGACTACACAATGACATGATTGTGTTTGTCACAGCCACTGACCCCTGCACAAAGCAATCGCATTGCCTTCCTGATCTTCTCTTTTTAATTGCCAATTAGGAGTGATTTATGCATAAATAAGATAGATTGTGCCAGCTGATTCCTTGGAAACGTCCAAATATGTTGAGTTTTTATTATTGTCTGAACATTGTACGCTTTTGTTTACACTCCTGTAAATTCTGAGTATGTAAAAAATTGTCATATTTGTAAATATACAACCACAAGTTTTGATATTAATAAAATACGGTTGATATATTAATGAAACATTTATTTTAAAAATAACGGATAGTTTGCCTGGTAGTTTTCCATCTTCAACAGACGATAACTGATCATCACTAATCTTCAGTTACAGATAAGCTTTCTTCTTCAGCTGTTATAAATTGATCACTGTAGCAACGTTTAATAAGGCCTGACGAAGATGGAAAACCGGCTGTTGTAACGTCGACGTTTTTTGAAGAAAAATCTTACTGGCATATATATATATATATATATATATATATATATATATATATATATATATATCATAAAATAGAAAAATGTATTATTGGTAAATTTATAATACGAAATAATAATAAAAATTAGATTTCTTCAAAACAAAGTGGTAGAATGGCATTATTTTAAAACTTTTTATTTAAGGGAATGCACTATACATAGCTTTCTTAACGTTGCCAATACAGCATCTGTGTATTCAATAAACCCGCCTTTCTGTAGGCAGACATTTCAGCCCAAATAGTAACTTGGCCCATGTATAGCAACATTCGATCTAAAACATTAATCAGAATTGTACCGTATGCAAATGTTTAAAGAAAGAAATTTTAAATAAATATAGGATTTAAAAATGATTACATGTCACGTGATAGATAAAATACTTTCGAAGTTTAAGTTTTGGAGATAGTAGCAATGTCACAGTCGCGCTAGATAAAGGTAATCTGCAATGGTAGATAGGCCTAAAGGCTGTGCCAATTGTTCAAGTATACAGACTTGGATATCATCAAGGCTGTTTGAAGAGGTATACCGCCTGATACTTTTGGCGCAATAGTGGAACTATTTGGCCAGCACTGTACGCCTATGTCGTGCGGAATTTGGTTGCCAGAAAAAGAGTTGGCCGTGATTTATTTGTTTAAGAAAGTCATATTTGAATTTATTGTCTGAAATAATTATTTACTTTCCATTTCAAGGGAAACGGTTTATGGAATGCGAATTTTAAAAATTAATAAATTTACTGTGTTTTCTTAGCCACGAGGAATATATATCTCTTATGTTATTAATATTTTCTAAAATTTTATTTTCAGTTAATAATATTTTGAAAATAAAGTTATAGTTTCGAAAAAAATAATATTTTATAAAAACTTGTCCAGAAATTCCTATTTGATTGCATCTGTCCTTGGCGGTGTCCACGAATAGTTTCACGGCTTTATTGACGTGTCCAGGAATTATCAATAAGAAAATATGAGTAGTATAATGCTTCTTATAGAACAATAGGCTTCTTCTGATAAAATTAAAGCTGTCTGAACACCTCTTCAAATAGTCTCTAAATATGCGTGTGAGTTTACTAATAAGAATGATAATTGGCTTCATTTTAATTATTTGTATAGAAAAATTGCAATTTAGGTTCTAAAAACCAAACTACGGATGGTCGATATTTTCTGTCACGGTGACTTGTCACTGATATTCGTTTGTCGCTGGTAGTACCAGTGACAAAATATGGAAAATACCAGTTCCAGTGATAATCGATCGGAAGTTGCCTCCGTTGTGATCGGGCAAAAAATTGCAGTCACTGGATGAAACAGCTGTCACTGGTTGATTTGTCGATGCCACTGGGTCTGCTGTCACTGCTCGGCTCACGGCGCCGATTATCGTGGAGTGTCGTTGACTGAAGAAAAGGGAGGGGGTCTCTAATGTGATTGAGCAAAATGTCGCTGTCGCGAATGAAAAATTGCTGATATTTTACCACTGTTGTCATTGGCTGATTTGTCGCTGTCACTGGTTCTACTCATTTACGTCGTGTGTAAGTGCTCGATTTGTGTCAGGTTCAAGATAGTGACTGTGCTGTGTACAGTAGACGGTTTGCTATTAAATTAAGATTTTTTTTGTTAATAAAATGAGCCTTCCAAAAAAATGTGAGGTGTGGAATCATTTTACCAATGTGGTATGCCTGCCTGTTAATGGCTCATACAGAGCAGTCTCAGTATCACTTCTCACCGGCACTAAAGTTACCGTAAAAGTCACTGATCCAAGCCTGGTGCTGTTACTAAAATCACCGATCCCTTAAAGTCACTGGATCAACTATCCCTAAATTAAACGCGAGGTCACTTATGTTTAAATTTGATATTCAATTAATCTTTAAATCTTGTATTATATCTCTCGATTAAAATTATATATTTTATTTTTATTATTTAATTTTGTCTAATAGCAATGTTGTATTCTTAAAAAAGAAATAAATTTATTTAAATGGAACTTTGAATATAAGCAGGTAATATATTATTACTATTTATCGTTTATTCTTCAATTTTTTCTATTAGTTCACACTCTCCTTATATATATATATATAAATATCACAATATGTATTCTTGTGTATTAATAAAGAACTAAGTCAAAATACAAATACAAGAATTATAATTGAATTTACAATTTCGAATTGTTTTATATTCCTGATGATGTTGGTACTGTTAGCCAACGAAAAGCTTTGAATTGTAAATTCAATTATAATTCTTGTATTTGTATTTTGACTTAGTTCTATATATATATATATATATATATATATATATATATATATATATATATATATATATACAATGTGTGTGTGTATATATATCTTGTTAATATAACTTCAATTGTTTATAAATTACTTTTTATTCATCATCCGAAGTTCAAATACATTTATTTAAACTTGTGGTTGATGACAATTGATGTTATTACAGTTTTTTCAAATATTAATTCCTTATTAAATTTAATAAATTAATTTTAGTTTTATTCGTGAAAAACGTAAAACGATTCTCGAAAGGAGCAAGGTATGCAATATACTTATTTAATTGGTTTAAAATAAATGATAACATGTGATAAAAAAAACAGCTGATTTTCTGTTACAGGGTATGTGATAGTAGAGCTGTTCTAATGCATAGGTTATGTTATTTTATTTATATTAATTGCAATAAATTAATAAAAAGTGATTAAAATTAAATTTTTGTTGTTGACAGAAGGAATTTACTTTAAACAATTTTGTTATTGTACTTGTTCTCCTGAAAGTAAAAATTAATGCGTGAATTCACACTAATAATAATAATTATAATTCAAACAATAGGGTTCCTCTAAGAAACATGATATTTAAACTATATGGTAGCTTTTAATCTCTATATTATAAATCAATAATCTAATTAGATGTCCATGAATTTATCATTTTTAATCTATTTGCATTCATCTAACTCTCTCCCTCCTCAGAAGCTGACGCCCGAACTTACTCTGTCCTGTATAGGCAGTTACTGTTAATAAAAGTTGAAAACTATTCCAGTTTTTTTGCTTTTGGTCAAGAAACTAGTGTAGAGTCTGTTCCTAAGTCGTGCTAATTATCAAAATTTGTATCCTTTTTTTCTGATGTATATATTTAAAAAAAAATAGTTCCTCTGCGTCTATTTCCGTATACCTTGTATTTCTAGTATTTTAAGTCCTCTTTAACGTCTTTGAACCTCTAGGAGAATTATTTCCTTAGATTGTTTTTTAGTGAGTTGTCTTTTTTTAGCGTAAAAACCTTTCATAATAACGATTGTGCCTACCATCGATACCTTGGAATTCCGTGACACTTATATCATCACTTTCTCAATGACATATTAATGGAGATAAGATTCATTCTGTACTACCGACTGCAAATGGCACTTGTGCCAGACATCCTGACATTCACTGTTGTACCTTGTCATATTCTCTCGTATGAGTCATGTTACTGTTTTTGGCATTATTATTATGAATAAAATTCATTCAGTGCTGAATGCTGCAAGTGGCACTTGTGCTTAATATCCTCTTCTATACGTACTCAGAGGTTCGCACCTCCTTCCCCCCGTCCAGTTGAAAATATCTTCTTTAGGCCATTGTGCTGTGACCTTGAAGACGAATAAAGCCTCTAGACAAAAATGTATATTGTAAACTATCGATTCCCGATCGCTCTGGTCTCGTTTGTTTCTGTGTCACTGTTATGTAACTTCACTTTTGCTTTTATTTTGCCCTACAGATATTTAGATACTGTTTGGTTTTCCTCAAATTTTCAGATATTGTTGTGCATTATTACCGGCAGAGACGGTTGAACAAAGCGCAAGAATTCCTCTTGCCTAAAGCTACGCAGACATGAGAGTATTCGAACACGCGTTTTGAACAAATGTCTGTCTACACATGCGATGGACGCTTTCAACTGGAGGCGCGTCGTAACACACGGTTCAGGGTTTAGTGGGGTTTCACACCAAAGCGGGACCGGACGATAGCGAGCAGTTTGATAATAGCCTAGTCACTAAATACGCAGTGTTTAGACGAGAGCTTTCAAATACAACGCCGGGCTGTGCCGAGCGATGCCGAACCGTTTTGTCCAGTCCTACCTTCCTCCAATTCAAGCGTTTTCTGTCGAGCTGTTTCTGACTTCGTTCAGTCTATTTCATTGTTCCAGCATAGAGGATTAAGGAACATTACGCAATATATTGTTTCAAGTTCTTTTCGTTCTTTATATTTTGTTAATTCAAAAATACTATTATTGCAAGTATTGATATTAAAATAGACCTATTAATTTGTTTTATTCAAGAAAGCCCTCCCTTTTGGGATCAATCAACAAGAAGTACATGGATACAAATGTGCCGCGCGACAATATGTAATATAATTTTTAACACTCTAATATCCACAATAATACAGTTGTTATCAATATTATTTTTCGTTTCTGGTAGCAAAGGATTGTAGCAAAGAAAAGTGGAAACATTTGAGGGACAGGTTTCGGAGTGAATTGAAAATTTGGAGTTTCTCGTATAGAGTTACGAACTGTCCTCTAGTCTCGAAAGCTTTATTGATATTGTGTGTTCAGTATCGCCTTCTTTCTCCCACATATTCATCATCAAATGAGGAACTATCCAATAACATGATCATCATCATGAAAGTTGATGACATTATTACACTATGTTGCAACTGAGGCTAATAGGAAGGTAGCACTTCTCACTACGATGGTAGGTACCTACTACTACGTGCGAATCGCTTCAGTGCGAACGCATAGCAGATCTTTCTCAGCTTGGCATCGCATCGCCCGGCTCGGTTTTGGTGTGTAACGTCCCCGTAGTCGTGGAACGCGTGACTGCAGCGCGCTTCGAGTTCCCACTACCGTTCACACGATTCATTCTAGCGCGCGTTTTAGTGGAGTTTACACCTACAATTTTGGAAGAAAATATGGCATAACTTTTCTCACTTCCCGCTATGTCATCCTTAATTATTTCCAATAACTCCTCAAACGATGAAATCGATATTCGTAAGTAATTAAAAAACTTGGTCTGTCTAAGATAAAGGTAAAGTGTTACGAAAGAGCCGTGAGTCAATCTGTCACATAATATCGGATGTACCCACAACTTCATTTGTTTTCGTTTTTGTGATTAAATAATCTGCTATAAAATCCAAACACATGCTGCCTCTTTGATTGGCGTTAAACGCGGCTTCAACGCTGTATGTGTACGGTAAAGTGTTATCTGACGCGCGTTGCAACGTTCTCACGTGTACGAGACCTAAATCTTGGACCAACCGTATTTTGTTGACCTGCAATCAAACTTTGACATGTCGATTAGTGCTGTAAACGGCCGTATTTATTAGAACGCATCGATTGTTAATCATTTTATGTCATAGTGGTAATCACAATTTTACTAGATTGGAATAAAAATAAATTGCACTCTGTTTCTAATTTTACTTCCTCGTTATCTGGCTTTTTATTATTAGACTTCAGATAATTTGTCTCGCTTTTAATTATAGTTATTAATAGGATTACTAATATAACAGCCTAGTTGTATTTTTAGAATCCATTCGTCACGATCTTAGAATGTTTAGATTCTACGTACGTGAGACTCTAACGCAAATATTTATTGCTTTTTGGTCGAAGCGGACGCTTTGGGGCAGGTATCATTGTACTCGGCAGTTTGATAGGCGAAGTTAGAGATCGAAAATTTAGTTATACTACGTCGAACTTGTCTTGGGACTAGTATTTTGATTTGTTGTTTGAATGTTGCCATATTTAGTTCCAAATGCGGGAGTTCGTAGTAATGCCCGTTTCTCACTTGGTAATCTTTTAGATTTAGAAATCTTGTATTAAGAGGGACCACCTGTTTTCTTATTAAGAAGAAGACTTTTTCTTATTACCCTTTTTTTACTTGTAACAGACGGTAGAATTGTGAACGTCTCTCAATGAAAAAATTTGAATTACGGTTATATTAATAGTTATACTTAAACCAAAGTTTAAAATTAGTTGTTGAAAAATTTAAAAAAATATTGTATTTTCCATATTTCTTTAAATCTTATAAAGTACTTTATTATTTTTCATGACTTTGCACAGGTACTTGAATTTTACAATTTTTTAATGTTTCGATTAATTAGTTTATTTTTGTCACAGTTCAAAATTACTAGTTTTTTAAAAGAGCAGAATAACTCTAATTTGAAATTAAATATAAACAGACAAATGTAATTCATTTTTACTTTAATGTTATTGTACATTTCAAAATGTAACGTAGCCTAAGAAAAGTCTAATTAAAACTGTTGTATGAACTGACCAACACATAAATTAATAACATATCCGACTTGTCTAAATATTTTGAAATTTAATTTGCACATAATTAAACACAGCCTTTAAATAGCCTCTAAATGTACTTAGTGTAGGCGGGAGCATCATGTTTACCTTTCGGAAATATTTGCGACAATTCGTTTTTCAGAAAATTAATTGTTATGGCCGAAATGAATTCTTTTTCTGCATTATAAAATGTGCCAGCCACGTCTAAAGACATTTTCACTTTTGACAGGGTCTTTAAAAATATGTTTTGTCATGATATTTTATTACTATCATACGTAATGTTAAGATCAGGTAGAAGAATATTTAGATAACTTTTAAATAACCTAAAAGTGAAGACGAAAACAGCTGTTAGCATTAACCTTCGCCATGTTTGTTTTTCGATAATCTTTGGCACAATTTATCCATATGACTTTACTTCTGTTTCTCTTTCAAAAGTGACAACAGACTAACGTAAAAGTCCCCACCTTAATATTCACTTACACAACGGATGAAATACCAATCGCGTCACTTTTGTAGAACGAACGTTTTAAACTTGGATTATGTCTCCAGATCGCTGCCGAATTTAAACCTTTAAATTGCACCTATCTGCAATCGATTTACAAAGCCTACCAAAAATGCAATTAGCGTGTGTTTAAGTAGGCATAATTTAAAAGCAATAAAAGATATATAGACAGATGCGTTTAGGCGTACTCCAGGCACACCTAACCTAGACGCCTTGGAAAACCTGCTGGATTTGCATTTCGCCCACCACGGCCGGACAAATAAACCACAGTATCTTGTTACACGGCTTTATACTCACTTAATTATCTCCGTCATTGTGTTGCGCCAAGTTTCGTCGATATTCCTTCTTCGGAAGAATCGTATCGCATGGTTCCCTGACCTTGCTCAACACCTGTTCTAGGGAGGTACTTGCAATCTGATTATAGAGAAATTGTTTCAGGAAAAATTGCGTTATATCGTTGTGATATTTTTGTATAATATAACAATTTATAGGAAATGTTGTACCACGTTATATAGGGAATATTTCCTACATCAAGATGAGTGATGTTAAATAAGGAATGGACTCTTACACATCTTTACCCCAAGGACATATAGTGTCTGGCAAAACTCTGGATTATCATGGTAGGAAGTAGAATTACGCCACGAAAACATAGAGGAGGCTTACTCTTACATGCACCCTTCTTCTCTCAACCTTACTACTAAAGTATAACCTTATTGTCATGGAACCAACTAATACCTTCAATCATATGATTAGTAAGGGTAGCTGAAAGGCATGTCTAACCTTGGTGATAGAGTGCAAATTTACCTCACTAAAAGTAGGGAGCCATTGTCTTATCCTCCCCAAATACACATAACTAAAATTTCATAAGTCCTTACTTTTCCTTTTTTTTGCAACTAACCCTTCATCATCACCCTTCCTATGCGGGGCTTCCCTACCCACATAACTGGGATATCATTAAGTCCTACTTTTTCAACATCTTTTTGCCACTAACCCTTCATCATCCCCCTTACTATGCGGGGTTTCCCTACCCACATAACTAGAATATCATGAAGTTTTTTTTCCCACCTTTTTGCCAATTACCTTCCATCATCACCCTTCCTATGCGGCGTTGCCCTGTCCACATAACTAGGATATCATTAAGTCCTACTTTGTTTTACATCTTTTGGCCACTAACCCTTCATCATGATCCTTCCTATAGGGGGGGGGGGGTTCTCTACCCACATAACTAGAATATCGTGAAATCTTTTCCCCCACCTTTTTGCCAATTACCCTTCATCATTATCCTTCCTATGGAGGGGGGTTTCCCTACCCACACAACTAGATTATCATAAATCTTTTTTCCCACCTTTTTGCCATTTACCCTTCATCATCACCCTTCGTATGCGGCGTTGCCCTATCCACATGACTAGGATATCATGAAGTGTAACCCCCCCACCTTTTTGCCACTGACCCTTTATCGTCACCCTTCTTAAGTGGCGTACCCTACCCACATAACTAGGATGTCACGAAGTCTTTTTTCCCACTTTTTTGCCACTAACCCTTCATAATCACCCTTCTTATGCGGCGTTGCCCTATCCACATAACTAGGATATCATAAAGTTTTTTTGCACCTTTTTACCACTAACCCTTCATTATCACCCTTCCTATGCGGTGTTGCCCTATCCACATAACTAGGTTATCATAAAGTTTTTTTTGCACCTTTTTACCACCTACCCTTCATCATTGTCTTTCCTAAACGGCGTTGCCCTACCCACATAACTAGGATGTCATGAAGTCTTTTTTCCCACCTTTTTGCCACTAACTCTTTATAATCACCCTTCCTATGGGGCGTTGCCCTATCCACATAACTAGGATATCATAAAGTTTTTTTTACACCTTTTTACCACTGACCCTTCATCATCGCCTTTCCTAAGCGGCGTTGCCCTACCCACACAACTAGGATATCATTAAACACTACTTATTCTACATCTTTCTGCCACTATCAATAGGTAAATATATAAATAGGTAAATAATAATAGCTAAATGTAGTGAAACTCTGGATTTCTTGTATTATCCTTTGGAAACATGACGTAATGATGTTGATATATAACGAATATTTAATAAATATAGAAAATTTATATTTAATAACTGTAAATCTTTTGTATTATCTATAAAATAACTTAATTACGTCTTATTCGGATTCTATTGAGAAGGAATAATAAGTAAAATAAAAAAATGCTAGTAAAAGTTACATAAATGTTAGTCTGAAAAATTTCAGTTTTTTAAATTAAACTCTTGCATGTTATCAGGTTATCATAAGGCTAACGGTGGCATGTAGGCTGCCAGGGTGGGTTAGCGCGAGTGTGTGTGTGTGAGGGTCACCTAATCCTCTACGCAGCTTTCGAGTCAGGATGGACTACATACAATTACTAACGTCAAAATATACTAAGTGTTGTTTCATGGAGGCCTATTGTTCAGTTTGTAATCGGTTACTTTACGTTTGAATTCTAATTTGCTTGATATAACAAACGTAACCTAACCTTTGCAATTATATAGAGTAATTTTATAACATGATGCCGCAGTTAGTAACGAATTATTGATGAAGGAGTGTTGATAGTGAGGTTATGTTTGTTTAACGATTACCAATTTAGGTTTTAAAAACTATGTATGATGTTTGAAATAATATTTTACTCGATTAGAATGTATTTCTAAGTAACAACATTATGTTGGAAAGAGTAACTCAGACTTTTTAAAATGTTACTCTCGATTAATTTTTTACAAATCATGCATTTTAAAGTTGATTAATGCATTAGTAGAGGTTAGATGAGTCAGATTTTGTAGTTATTTAGGATTTTTCATGGAAAAGTTTTACTTAATAGTTTCACATTTTTTCGCAAATATTCACGTTAATTCATTACTTTAAGGTAAATATTTACGCTACTTTGACATCTTATCTGCGCTTTTAAAATTATGAAAGTGTTTTTAATTGCTTATCGAGCTGTAAAAGTTGGATAATGTTTGATTAAAAAAGCCTAAGTAGTGTTTACAAGATAGCCTATATCGCGATACATAGTTCGAGTGCATAGTTCTAAACCATAGGTTTTCACTCTTCGGATCCGTAACAAACTATCAAGGTTGGAATTTATTTACTCCCCAGTATTAAAGTTATCTTGCATGACCTTTACGTTTCCGGTTATCATCAAACTAACAACACTGCGTCGATTTTATATACGGGAGGGTAAATAAAGGATACTAAGAGGTGTGTTTAGTTTTATGAAAATCGTGTATATTTTGTTAATGGTTTTTAAAATAGAAGTGTTAAATTGGGAAGTTGATAAGGCTTACTCCTGCTTTGTTGTTTATACAATAAAAAATAGGGTAAGAAATTAAACGGATTTTAAGATGTTTCTGTGGTTCCGTGTTGATACTTATTTGCAATACCAGATGATAGTAGATTTATATCAGGTAAGACACTTTCCTCCTAGAGAGATTATCCTTCCCCCTCCTTCTACCAGATGAGCTTCTTCACCTCTCCTTAGCTGTGGGTATCAATGCTAAGTAGTATACTCACACAGGATTGTAGCAGGTGCTTCAGTGTACTTCCCAGTCCATCCATGTCGAGATTCTTTTCAGCCTTTTAAACAAGAGTATAGCTACGTGTAACCACGAAAGAAAATAGGTTTACTTTCTCTAAGGCAGGGGTGTTTAATGTTTTTTTAAAGACTGTAGCCATTAATGAAAAATTAACATTTTGCGTTCCCCCTTGTTGTTAGGGGGGGGGGCGGTTAAGTCGAAAACACTTTTTACATCAAAAACCCAATATATTTGAAACTCATTACAAACAGTTAATGAAAAGGATGAGTTTCCTTCTATTTACTTAGTTCCTCAGTGTTCGGCTCAAGTTTTTTTAAATACAACCTTAAATCGTCCTCAACATTAAGCTTATTTCTGTACTTACTTTTTATATATGTTAAGCTCGGAAAGCTTCTTTCACTTAGGTATGTATTAAACACCCAATATGAATCTTTTTAGCAGTGTTTGATAGTTCTGGGTACTTCTTTTCAACACCAATCAACAAATCTAACAACGTAGTACTAAAATATTTTTTTTAGCGTCAGATTTAATCAGTTGTTCCTTTTGGAGTATTGTCAGGCTACTCAAAGTTTCACTAGCATCAAATGAAAAGGGGTCACGGATCCAGTACATTTTGTCTTCGGGTGGGAAGTATTCTCTTATACTGGTCTTCAATGTTGGTTCCAAGTAACTCGACCACACAAGTAGCCAATTACATTAAATTATTAAATTATAACTTTGCGTGATAACGGAACAAAAAGAAATAAAAATTGTTTAACTTTTCATTAACCTGCCCCGTTTACCTTCAGAAACTTTTAGTATACCCTCAAGGAGTACCCCCACAGTTTGAGAACCCCTGATCTAAGCAATGCTGCACTTGACTAGCTATGAGTTTCCCCCACTCCTACCACTCTATGGTTTCCTTAATCCACCTGTCCTTACGGGCCCCTATCCTTACGACGTCTTGCAGATTATATTCAACTAACGTAACCAACTTAGAACCGAATAATCACTTTTGCATTTCACTTTAAACATACTAGTCTTAAATAAGTGATCAACTCTTTCATGGTAAGTGACTTTTTTTGCAGACACGTAATTCAGAGGTAGAATATAGACGGAATATTCCATCATCATACGTCATGATTTTCTTCTTGTTTAATTTCTTTGAGAATAAATTTTAATTGATTTCAATCACGAGACACAAAGAGGCCAATGGCTATAAAACGAAATGCTTTTTTCTCGCTCGTCGCATTTGGTCTAGTAGAGAAAATATCGATGCCATAGTCACACCATAACCACGATGTGTTGTTTCGTTACCTGTGTAACTGCGAAGAACTGCTCCTCGGTGTCTCGGCAAAGTAGGTCGTGTTTTGAATACCCCTGTTACATTTACACAAATTTCCCACATGGCTGACTGTCTTCGCATCTAATTGTGTCGGGAAAGACTTAGAGTCCATCAATATATGGACCCAGTTCTTAGTAATGCTCATCACCTTATCTAGGAAACACTTTAACGTTCGCGCTTTTCCACTCAACACTAATGCAGTCCTCTTACTTTAATCTGTATAAAGTAGAAGCATATCTGTGCATTGCTGCGCAGTAAGGGTGTAAAGCGAATTAATGCAGACACTCATCCTAATGGCGCAGGTGGTAAACCCTAGGTAGGCTTATTCTAGTGGGGATCAGCTAACACAATGTGTATATATTTAGTATACCTGTAATATGTTAAAGATATAAAGCAATTATTTTAGCTCCATTGACTGTCAATTATTCAATTATTTCTATTAAATAACTCTTGAATTTTGTAGTCAATTACGTACGGTAAAACTTAATTAATTACTTTTATTTAGTAAATGACTATTCAAAATTTGAATTTTACACATTTTATACAACTTTAAAGTTTTACAAATTTTCAAAATTCAATATCCTATTCACACTTTTTTATATCTTGTTCAAAATTTCAATAGTTGATAAAATACGTTTTATTCATCCACTCACGTTCGGATACTTTTTTTAAAATTTGCAGTGGATGGTACCTGATGTTAATACAGTTTTTTCAAATAAATATTCTTTAATTATATTTAGTGAAATAGTTTTAGTTTTACGTGGGAGAAAAACTTGACACGAGGGGAAGTCGTTTCCCCGCAAAATGCGTTACAACAACAATGGATGAAAGCATGTGAGTTTTTCTGTATAATACGATATTACCATTCTTAAATGCCCTTTCTCCCTTCGGTGTAGTAGAACAGACCCTTCAATGTGGCAAGGCGCCAAGAAAATCTTCATTAGATGACTCATTGTACTAAGCAAACGTGATGACGAGCGAACTACTTCACAGTCAGGCTTGTGTTCATGCGTAACATATTTCGCGCAAATTTTGCTAACATCTTCCACGTTTATTTACTGGTTTTTCATAATCATAGGGTGTTTTCCGACCATCCCTGCAGCGTTGCTTAACAAACATTTCTGTATGCACATGAGGGTGGTGTAAGTAGGGGTTGCTTTAACAGTTATACAGAAAGATAGCCCACAATGGAATTATAAAGATGCGTGTTGTTGACTTGATTGAGTGAGAGAATATCTTTTCAACATCGCTCATTATTATTAGGTACAAAGGTTTTAATGATCCTGGGTGTTTATAGTAATCTTCATTGTACTTTTTCATATACTAAGTATAAGAGCTCTACATTGTTTGTCCCAGACGATGAAGCTATCCTACCAGAAACCCATCCAAACTCGAAAGCGTTCTAGAGGATAAAACTACCCTCGTAAGATCTCATCCAAACTCAAAAGCCGCCCCAGAGGATGAAGCTACCCTGTCACGAACTCATCCAAACTCGAAAAGGCTCGAGAGAATTAAGCATCTCTACTACAAACTCATCCAAACTCGAACGTGATCTAGAGGATTAAACTATCCTTGCAGAAACGTATCCAAACTTGAATGGTGCCTCAGAAGATGAAGCTACCCTCTCAAGAACTCATCCAAACTCGAAAGCGCCCTAGAGGATTAAGCTACCATACCACAAACCCACCCAAACTCGAAAGCGTTCTAGAGGATGAAGCTACCGTCGCACGAACTCATCCAAACTCAAGAGCTGCCTTAGAGGATGAAGCTACCCTTTCACGAACTCATCCAATCTCGAAAAGGCCCGAGAGAATTAAGCTTCCCTACTACAAACCCATCCAAACTAGAAAATGATCTAGAGGATTAAACTATCTTCGCAGAAACTCACCCGAACTCGAATGGAGCCCCAGAGGATTAAGCTACCCTCAAAAAAATTCATCTAAACTAGAAAGCGTCTCAGAGGATTAAACTACTCGTACACTCGCAGAAACTCATCCAAACTCTACAACCGCCCAAGAAGATTAAGCTACCCTCACACAAACTCATCCAAACTCGAAAGCCGCCCTAGCGGATTAATTTACGCTCACATAAACTCATTCAAACTCGACAGCGTCCCAGGGAATTAAACTACTCTCGTAGAAACTCATCCAAACTTGAAAACTGCCCCAGAGGATTAAGCTACCCTCACACAAACTCATCCAAACTCTACAACCGCCCCAGAGGATTAAGTTACCCTCACACAAACTCATCCAAACTCTACAACCGCCCCAGAGGATTAAGCTACCCTCACACAAACTCATCCAAACTCTACAACCGCCCCAGAGGATTAAGTTACCATTGCACAAACTCTTACCTTTTGACCTGCCTACTTGCCACCGATGGTTTTTCATGGCTCAGTCTCTAAACTTTGGAATAAAAAACTATATTTTTTTATAAGATTACCTATAAGTTATTTTTGCTGACATTTTTGGATTATATATATATATATTATACCTTGAAAATACGCTAAACACGACTTAATTATCTCGATATTTAATGAATATAGACTAATGTAGTTTAATAAATATCGGAAATTAAAATTTAAAGGCGGTTATCTTTTCTATTACCATTAGAAGTGACAATCACGTCGATTTTGGCCTCTATTTCCAAGGTATAATATGGTAGAATAAAATAAATGTTAGTAAAAATTAAGTGTTAGTTTGAAAATTTTTAGTTCTGTAGACCAAGGCCTAGTAGGTGCCTTATCGGCGAGAGAGGTATGACGCCGGGCCAGGTCTATACGAGTGAGTGTGTGAGGGTCGTTTAATCCTCTGGGGCGGTTTTGGGTTTGGATAAGGTATAGGATTGAAGAGGCTTTTGGAGCTCGGTGTCTGTTTCTCAAGGTCAAGAGCGCTAAGATATTACCTCCACGCTGCTCTACTGATAACATGACGACAGGCTTTGCCGTATCCCCCCCCTTCTTGTGGATTTCCAAATACTTTTTCTAATTTGTATTCGACCACAATTCACGATCACGTTCTTTGTACCGCTGCCGTGTATTTTGTGCACTTGTTTGCGCTTAAGGCGGGGAATGTAACGGTTACATCTACAGCAATGGCAGCCGCACCTTGTACGGACGGCATCGTAAGGTTATCGATGTGTACGTCTTCGTTATGCAACGTTGAGATAACAGTTTTATCTCGTTGATTCTAACGCAGTTAGACAAGGTTATCTGTACAGTGGATTTAATTTACGTACTGAAAAATAAGCTTGAAAGACAATATAGTGTATTGCGTATGTAAACCGTGTGCTAATGGTGCACCATAATGCAGTGTTCTGTTTGGAGACGCCTCTGAAACTGAGGGGCGTGTGTATGCCTGGCGAGAGGAGAAGGAGTCCCTAGAAAAGCATAAGAAAGGTTTTATTTACCTGCAGGAATATAGAATAGTTGCTTAATGTATTGGATTCACGATTACGTATAAATGCGACCTGTTTTTATGTGTAATTATTACATTACTAGCAAACCATTCCTCCTATATCTAGACGGAGGTAAATCTATTGAAAAAGAGTTAAAATATGTTTGTAAAGCATCTTAATGTTACCTATATATATAAACATATATTTTCATATACTGAAAATGCTTTTCTCATAGTATATGGTTCTTTGTTTTACAATTGTTTTAATTTTATTTATGTATTTACGTTGATTTTTTTATGACGATAATCTAAATAGGGAGGCATCACTGACTATTTCGTCCCGGGTCTAGACGTGCAAGATCTGTACCGCTCAAACTACAAAAAAATCAGTAAAAGGTTTCTGACAAGGTTGGTTTACAGTATTTTTTTACGTATTGGAAAAAAGTGCTAAATATTTAGAAAGACAAAGTAGAATTACGACATGATTAACGACTATAGAAAACATTTTGACTTGGAAGAAAATCTAAAATAATTGCGCCTGCTTTTACTGACATAATCTTACATAAGGGAAATAAACGGTTTCATTTAAAAAATCAAACATTTATACAATTTGGGCTTACATATATTCTTTATCCAGCACCATAGCTTATTAAGCGTACTCAGAAACGCCTATTTCTTCGTCCGATTTGTTCTGAGAAGTATTTTTAGGAGAGATGAAAGTACGATGAATGACATTGGTGGACTTTACGTCATCATTTTAGAAATGTCCGTGCTACTCTTTAATTTACAAAATAGCATGTTCTTGAACGGTTGATATCTAGAACTTGACATCTAGGACGGTTGACATTTATGATGGTTTTCATTTAGAACGATTGATATCTAGGACGGATGCCGTCTAGAACGGTTGACACCTATGATGGTTGACATCTAGAACTATTGACATTTATGACGGTTGACATGTAGAATAGTTGACACCAATGATAACTGATATCTAGGACGGTTGATATCTAGAACAGTTGACATCTATGCCGGTTGATATCTAGGATGGTTGATATCTACAACAGTTAACATCTATGGATAGTTGATATCTAGAACTATTGACATTTATGACGGTTGACATGTAGAATAGTTGACACCAATGATAACTGATATCTAGGACGGTTGATATCTAGAACAGTTGACATCTATGCCGGTTGATATCTAGGATGGTTGATATCTACAACAGTTAACATCTATGGATAGTTGATATCTAGAACAGTTGACATCTATGGTGGTGTATATCTAGGACGGTTGACATTTATGGTGGTTGACATCTAGAATGGTTGACATGTAGAACAGTTAACATATATGATGGTTGATATCTAGGACGGTTGACATCTTGGACGGTTAATATCTAGAACAGTTGACATCTATGACGGTTGACATCTTGGACGGTTGATATCTAGGACGGTTGACATCTAGAACTGTCGACATTTATGGTGGTTGACATGTAGAATAGTTTACATATATGACGGTTGACATCTAGGACGGTTGATATCTGGATCAGTTTTACATATATTATGGTTGACATCTAGAACTATTGACATTTATAGCGGTAAACAATCCCTTTAACTCTTCTTTAACAATCCCTTCAACTCTTCTTTAACAATCCGTTCAACTCTTCTTTGACAATCCGTTTAACTCTTCTTTAACAATCCGTTCAACTCTTCTTTAACAATCCGTTAAACTCTTCTTAAACAATGCGTTTAACTCTTCTTTAATAATCCAATGAATTTCAGCCTCCGTGTTTCCCAGTTTTTGAAATACAATGTCTTTCCTTTTTTGTCAAAGCCATTTCAAGAGGTAAAAAATTTCGTAGGTGAAAACAAAGCTGTCATATTCGACTCTTGCTTAAGGGGAAACTCTTGTGGCTTTCGTGAACTACACACAGGTGAATTCTAGTTGCTCTGTAGTTTAACTTTAAGCCAGCTGTTGTCAGCGTACAATAATGTCGGGAATATTGAAACACCCACTTGTTTCAGTGGTTTAACTTAATCTATAAACCACAAAGTGTAGTTTATATCTCTCCTCATCAAGGTAAATGCTGATAAGCCGTTGTGTGCGGCTAATTGAAGTATCGGATTCCTAGTTAGGCAATACAGCAGTCGCGTACTGTTTCCAGCCAAAATAATGAAGCAAGCAATATCTTATCACCTGTGTCTCGTCTTTGTCGGCCTTTAGATAACTCACAGTGCTTTGCAAATAAGGCATACGTATTACATACACACATTTTTGCAGTAACCTTCAACTGATTTTAGTATTTCTATTGGCTTGCTTTTACCCTTAGTATGGCTTCCGTGCGTTAGTTGGTATTTACGAAATATTTCGTATGGTTTTAGTTCATAAAAAGAAATTATTGTTTATCAACACACCAATTAAAGTAATTTGCTCAATAGTTTTCTCAGAGTTCCAAATAAATAAAGATTGACCTTGAGTTACAAAACAAACTAGGATAGCTGTTTGAGCTCGTATTGCAGTGAAGGAAGGTGAAACCAATTGGGAAAAAATTGAAAATCCTGTTATATGGGACACGTGATGTTTTATATGGGGCACGTAATAACATGTGATACTATGTGCTACATGGGCCACGTGATAATTTTAACTATATGGAACAAGTGATGTGTTGTGTGGTACACGTGATGCTATGTGGTATATGGGACACGTGATGTGTTATATGGGACACGTAATGATATGTGATAATATGTGCTACATGGGCCACGTTATGATTTTAACTGTATAGAACAAGTGATGTGTTGTGTGGTACACGTGATGCTATGTGGTATATGGGACACGTAATGATATGTGATAATATGTGTTACATGGGCCACGTTATGATTTTAACTGTATAGAACAAGTGATGTGTTGTGTGGTACACGTGATGCTATGTGGTATATGGGACACGTGATGTGTTATATGGGGCACGTAATGACATGTGATAATATGTGCTACATGGGCCACGTGATGATTTTAACTGTATAGAACAAGTGATGTGTTGTGTGGTACACGTGATGCTATGTGGTATATGGGACACGTGATGTGTTATATGGGGCACGTAATGACATGTGATAATATGTGCTACATGGGCCACGTGATGATTTTAACTGTATAGAACAAGTGATGTGTTGTGTGGTACACGTGATGCTATGTGGTATAGGGGACACGTGATGTGTTATATGGGGCACGTAATGACATGTGATAATATGTGCTACATGGGCCACGTGATGATTTTAACTGTATAGAACAAGTGATGTGTTGTGTGGTACACGTGATGCTATGTGGTATAGGGGACACGTGATGTGTTATATGGGGCACGTAATGACATGTGATAATATGTGCTACATGGGCCACGTGATGATTTTAACTGTATAGAACAAGTGATGTGTTGTGTGGTACACGTGATGCTATGTGGTATATGGGACATGTGATGATATGTGTTATATGGGACACGTGATGATATGTGTTATGTGCGACATGTCATAATATATGCTATATATGTGTTGTCCCATATACATGATGTGTTTTATGTAGGACACGTGATGATATGTGTTATATGGGACACGTGATGATATGTGTTATGTGCGACATGTCATAATATATGCTATATATGTGTTGTCCCATATACATGATGTGTTTTATGTAGGACACGTGATGATATGTGTTATATGGGACACGTGGTGATATGTGTTATATGGGACTTATGATGATATGTTTTATGTTGGACATGTCATAGTATATGCTATATATGTGTTGTCCCATATACATGATGTGTTATATGTAGGACACGTGATGATTTGTGTTATATGGGACACGTGATGATATGTTCTATGTGGGACATGTCATAGTATATGCTATGTGGGCACATGATGAGTTATATGGGACACGTGAAGATGGGTGTTATATGGGACACGTGAAGATGGGTGTTATATGGGACACCTGAAAATGGGTGTTATATGGGACATGGGAATCGTGAACCTTCTCTACACAGTGAGCTAAGGGCTTCATGTCTTAATGTAATCCCTTCTATATTCACAAACTTTTGTAACATAAATAACATAACAGTAGCGGTTTAGGTTTGCCGACGATTTAAAAGTTATGTAATTAGGTCTTATTATCTAACATTATTAAATTATAGTCTTTATCGATACAATGATCGTTAATTTATGTAGTGAGACAAAAAAATATAATCTGTTATAGTCTGTCTTAAATATAGTCTGATATAAAATCTTTCGTTAATATATAGAGTGTAGTTTTAATTTTTTTCCTAATACCACAATTTAGACAGGTTTAGAGCGTATAAAACCTTGCCTAAATTAAGGGCCTTTTCAAATAATTTAAGCATAACCTTCAAATAATCCGTAAATAAAAATGAAGAGATCAGTTAGCGTTAATTTATAGCCATATGTTGGAGAGAATTCGACAGCGAAAAATATCAATATGTTGTAAATGTCTCAGTGTTTGAGAAATATTTCAATATAATATGAACTACAGGTGGTTTTATATCATTAAGATTTAGAGAGGGGGTAGTTGTTGCGCAGTTTTGTAAAAATTCCTAAGTGATGTGTCGCGTTTAACGCCGCAGGAGTAATAGTAGTAAGCTTGATTCTTGGACTCCTTCTAGAGATTAACCTTCGAGCAGTTAAATTCTAACAGAAAGTACTCCGTACAAGGAGAACGTAATGCCCTGCCTGTAGTCATGCCATATTCGCGGTCTAAGCTAACTACCCTAGCAATGGTTAGGCTATCCTTGTTCCATGTCGTGATGAAACCTCTTCGTTGTTTATAATGGTTTAATTAAAGCTACTAGATAAAAAATACAGGATTTTTTTGCGGATTTTGTAGCCTTGTTTGCTACGAATGTACCACAATCATGGCTCGCAAGGGGAGAGTGAAGACCATAAAATATTCCTGCTCGCCATTAGAGTCGTAAGGCCTATCCGCTTCCTGCCAAATAACCCTAAAAGTGTCTGTAAAATATCTGTAAATACTTTTTCTTTATAGTAAAATTCCATTTCTTGTTAATAACCTGCGATCGGAAAATATTCAGTAATATTGAATACAACATAGAGGTCACACTACAAAACTCACGTCACTCCAAGAAGATTGCAAGGTGACTCGAGAGGAAAACTACATGTAAGGTGACCCGAGAGTACAAGTACACGGAAGGTGATCCGAGAGTACAAGTACATGCAAGGTGACTTGAGAGTACAAATACATGCAAGGTGACCCGAGAGTACAAGTACACGGAAGGTGATCCGAGAGTACAAGTACATGCAAGGTGACTTGAGAGTATAAATACATGCAAGGTGACCTAAGAGTACAAGTACAGTACACTGCACAGTGAAGTGACGCTGGAGTACAAGTACGCTCAAGGTGACTCGAGGATACAAGTGCATCCAAGGTACTCGAAAGTACAAGAACGGAAGTTGACGCGAGAGTGCAAGTACATCCAAGGTGTCCCAAGATTACAAGTACATGAAGGTGACGTGAGAATACAAGTACACGGAAGGTGACGCGGAAGTACAAGTAAACTCGAGGTAATACTGGAGTGCAAGTACGCTCAAGGTTATCCGTGGGTACAAGTGCATCGAAGGTGATAATGGTCAATTTATTCACTTATTTTCGTCAAGCCTATAGAACGTGCCTCAATGCTCCTGGCATTCGGTTGCTCTAATCTCACAAAAATTAGTTAATAACTTGACTGGTGACCGTTGTGTGCAGTAATTCACGAATCTCGCATGTTTTTACAAGTCTTACCATATTGTTTTCGAGTAACCAATGTTTCTGACAGTAAAGAGTTACATTTTACCACCATACAGTGGGCCTACCTCACAGAGATAATGCTCCACACATTTAAATTTTGTTTATTGGCAAAATCTGAAGAGAAAAGGTATTTTTGTTTGATTTACAATTCTATCTTGTGAAATTCCTTCTGAAGCTTAAATTACTCCACAGACACGACATTCAGGCAATGTGTATAGCTAAACCCATACTTCCAAATAGATACCCTGTTATTAGAGGCCACATTTTGGGTTGACTTGTAATTCCATTTAGTTTTTCCTGTAGTTTCGTCCAAACTAATTCAATGCAAATGGATAGTTAGGTTAAATAAGTATATAAATCAACAGTATTATTACACAAAACAGAATAATTACTTGTTTATTATATGACGTATGCAAATAAAACGAGCTAATAGTAATCTGGTTTTGTTCCAGGTAGTGTGGCTTTGTGAATGGCTGTGTTCTGCAATTAGTAAGTAAGGCTTAATAAGAGTTATTAGTAAGTAATTGTTTCTTTGAATACACGCTGCCTCAACGCGCCGCTATTGGTGCAAGGTTCCTTCTGTTGGGTTACATTGTTGGAGATTCTTGCGTTGGGATATAAACGTTGCGCAATCAAAAGGATCTTCACCTTGGAGAAGTGTTCGTCAATTTCGTTATGAGGAAGGAAGAAATTAATGCCTATCGTGATATTGTATGTTGTTCTGGCTTTCATTATACAACGGTCGGTAATTGGTTTTTGGCTGATTTTGTGTTCGAAATGTTCGGAAGTGAAAATTGAACCGAGTTGTATTTTAAAGCAAGAAATGTTTGTAAGATATTAACAATGGAGAAGAATAGTAAAATATAGGCAACGATAGAAAACTCCAGTTATTAAACATGGGTCTGAGTAAACATGGGTCTGAAACTTATCGTGACAGATTAGACCCAAAATAGAGGGATCCAATTCAAGGCTGAGTAAAGATTGTTTGGAGTTAGGGAGATCAGTAAATTTTAATAATAATAACAAACAAATGTTATAATAAACATATTGAATAAATTCAGTAATAATAATAAGTAAATTTATTAATAAAAAAGAATAAATTTAATAATAATAAAATTTAATAATAATAATTCATTTAATAAAAATAAAATTATTCTTTGAACTTAGCTTGTGAGATTATGTTAATACAAATAAAAGATATACAAAAAACTCACAAATTAATCATTTATAACTCAGATGCGTTTTAATGACCTAGTCATCATCATCACTGAGTGTTGCTTCTACAAACTCTAACTTGCATCTAAGTTTTAAGTTAGAGTTTGAAGTAGCAACACTCACTGTTTATGATGAGTTTCCCATTAAAATGGGGCTGAGTTAATAAATGGTTAATTTTGTGAGTTTTGTGTACGTCTTTTATTTGTAATAATAATAATAATAATAATAATAAATAAAATTAATACAAATAATAATAACAATAAATAAAATTAATAATAATAATAAATTTAATAATAAAAAACAATTTAATTTTAGTGTTGTTATAGGCCATCAAGACTCGAAACCTCTCTAGAACCCGGGTTCCAAACCTTTTGGTACCACACCCCCTTCTCTTGTGAATGCCTCACACGCCCTCATCACTTAACACTGTAAATAAATGTTAAGGGGATATAAAAAAGAAACAAATATTATATATGTATATTAAAAACAATTTATTTATTTAAACATACTTTCACAAGAAACATAATATAACTTTTCAAGTCCTAATTTGCAAAGTAAATTTTTGTTTTTATTTTTGTTTGTTCCTATATTTTGTTTTTATTGCAACAAATGCTGAAAATGGTACTATTTCTTTCGAGCTGTCATGTTGGTTTAATTTCAAGTTTTCAAAATTTTGCACTAACTTAACTCAATTTTTTTTATAAAAGCATACATTTCTTCAAAATTTTCTAAACATCAATAAAATGACTTATGAAAAGAAATCTGAGGTGTAAATTTAGTTCTAAATTTAATTAAATTGTGTATTTAAATTTTTGTAAATGAGAATTAATTTTATTATTTTCCAACTGGTGTCGCGTTACCCCTTATTTGCCTTCACGCCACCCAAGGGGAGTGCCCCCCCTAGTTTGCTAACCCATGCTTTAGAAGAATAAACTACCCCCGTATATCTACGCCAAAACATACACGCGCTAACCTACCTACTAGGCCTCCGTCTACAGAACTAACATTTTTATACTGGTGTATTTAAGAAATTTTTACTGAAATATTTGTATTATTTTTATTACTGGAATTATAGGCCAAACATGACGTAATTGTGTACATATGCAATGTTGTTTAATAAAAATGTGAAAACAATATTTAAGTACTTATTTTTTCGTTTATCTTTAGGAGTGTTATAATTACGTCGTGTTTAATCTCTATTTCTAAGGGATAATTTGTAGAATGAAAAAAATCTCAGTAGATATTACAATTTTAAAAATATTAATTTTATAGACTGAGGCCTATTAGGTGACTCATCGGCGACAAGTAGGAAGGTCGCTGGAATGTATCTTCGTTAGTGAGTGTCACTTAATCCTCTGGGGCGCATACGAGTCATTATGCCAAAAGGTATTGGAATATCTATTGGTCTCACACTTTGTATGTGCCGATTACGTGGAACCAGTGAAGGCAAATGTAATGTAGTTTTCTCCTGCCTTCTAAAATTGAACGGACTGTAGAAGGAAGCTAATCGCGCTACCTCATAATCTGTGTAGGTTATAGCTAAAGGTGAAATGCCAGAAAGTATTGGGATATCTATTGCTGTATTCCACACAAAGGAATTCGCTAACGAGTTGTATCAGCGTCGGTAAATGGCGTTTGTTAATTATTATACAATGCGTACTCACTCGTGCGATGAATTACATATGCATCTAATTACCATGTCAAGCATACGTCCAACTCATAGTCGATAGGGAATATTGTCTTACGTGTAAATGTTTTTTTATGTCACACTATGGCCGCTAGTTCGCGTTGAGTATGGGTTCAAGCGATAAACTTACTACCCTAATAAAAATACAGAATATGAAAACTGTGTGTTTTTTATTTTGTTTCTCTGTTCGTTGTAAGTAATCTTCTGCTTGCCTTGATCGAACCGTTTTCTGTCATTCGTGACGGTTCTGTTCTAACCGTTTAACCTCTTGGTATGTCTGGGAGTCCATTATCAGAATCTTGGAAGGCTTCTGTTGTAATACTGGTCGTCCGTATACACCATACGCGCAAAAAAAAACAATACTGAAACTGAATCAGCTGTAGTTGCCTTCTCGATCAGCTGTGCCGACTTTTAATTGTTGCCATGTATTCGTGTTGACGTATTTAATTTGAGGTTATATTTTGCTGACACGATGCCAACTACTGCAGAGAAAAATTTTATCATAGAGCATTATTTTCGCTCATAGGACTCCACAACCTGTCTTCACCAAAATAATGCTTAATCTTCAAGAACGATGCGAGTGATGCCTCAAATTGAACGGAGGTTATATAGAACATGTGTATGCTCGAGTCTTATTTATTTAGCTTCATTATAATTGAATGTGTTTGTAAAACTATGTGAATAAAATCAAATAAAATGTTACAACTGTTTATTTCGGCGCATACGGTATTTTATCATTACCATCGTGTTTCAGTAGTCTATTCGACCTATTAAGGTATCTCATGCCTTGTGTTGTATTTCCCCAAAATAGTTTTCTGTTCCTAAAAAGGTTGAACATTTATAGCGGTACATCTGTCAAACTTTGTCATTTCGTTAGATAAAATGTTCCAAAATACGATTTAGCACCTAGCGAAAAGAGAATGGGGGGGGGGGGTAGAAACAGCCTCATAAAGGGCTTCAGATAACGTTATATCGTTTCCTAAATCGTTGAATAGTTCATCATGGATCGACGAAAGCTGGTTGAGTAGTAGACAATACTCTTATGTAGATAACTTGTTTTAAAGAGTTTAGGTTTGCACTTATATTCTAGACAGGGTTAAATGAGGACCATCCCTTTGAGGGATGTATCACTTTGCCAACCCAGACGGCACTCACTATTACTCTTGCATACTTAAATAATACACGTTTTAAGAACAAGAGAGTAGATGCGGCGAGGTAAGTGGATAAGATTGCTGCATTATGTACATGAAGCATCTATGGACGTTGGCATACACGTTATTAGAAGAAGAGAGTAGATGCGGCGAGGTAAGTGGATAAGATTACTGCATTATGTACATGAAGCATCTATGGACGTTGGCATACACGTTATTAGAAGAAGAGAGTAGATGCGGCGAGGTAAGTGGATAAGATTGCTGCATTATGTACATGAAGCATCTATGGACGTTGGCATACACGTTATTAGAAGAAGAGAGTAGATGCGGCGAGGTAAGTGGATAATATTACTGCATTATGTACATGAAGCACCTATGGACGTTGCAATACAACCACAATGTTCCAATATGGGTCGACTTAATATAAAATCGATCTTCCTGGCGTTACCTTACCACCATAGACAACGTGTAGGCAAATATTCTTTTATCAAAATATGAAACCAGACTATAATAACTTCAAATATTACCAAAATTCCTCACAGAGTTATTCTCATGGAATAAGTTAAAGTCATCTCTTCGTTCTTGTTTGTGCTGGGTTTTCCTGTCAAGCCTTCTTGAGGGGCTTCCACCATTGGTAACGCTTACTACCATTTAGTACAATGTAATATTTTGTTTAATTCTGCTTAAGGGCATTCTTTTGTCAGTCCTTTATCTCTTAGACACTTCTACTTGTTCTTTGAAACACAACTATTACCCAGTTCCCCTTTATTCTCGCTTTTCCTATCGATTTCAGTATATAATTTTAAGGCTTCCTTTTTTTTTGAAGAGTTCTTGCTATCAGACTAAGAAAACTGAATAATCTATAACATCAGATAAAGAACAGAATGCTCAGTGCTAAGTCTCAGCTCTTTTTAAAAATTTGCCTTTAGTGCATGAAATCAGAGGCGTACATCAATTTCTTCCTTTGCAAGGGATGTAAACAAAGGTGTTCACCAATGTCTTGCTTCTAAGAGCATGTGATTAAAGGCGTATACCAATATCTTGCTTCTTACAGCATGTGATCAAAGGCGTACACCAATATTTTGCTACATAGAGCATGAGATCAAAGGCATACACAAATATTTTGCTTCTTAGAGCAGAAGATCAAAGGCGTACACCGATATCTTGCTACTTGAAGCATTTGAACAGGGGCGTACACCAATATCTTGCTTCTTACAGCATGTGATCAAAGGCGTACACCAATATTTTGCTTCTTAGAGCAGAAGATCAAATAAGAACAAATGCGGACACAAAGATCTTGCTTCTTAAACATGAGATCAAAGGCGTACACCAATATCTTGCTACTTAGAGGATGAGATAAAAATCGTACACCAATATTTTGCTGGCATGAAAACAAAGGTGTACACAAAGATCTTGCTTCTTAAACATGAGATCAAAGGCGAACACCAATATCTTGCTACGTAGAGCATAAGATCAAGGGCGTACACCAATATCTTGCTACTTAGATGATGAGATAAAAATCGTACACCAATATTTTGCTGGCATGAAAACAAAGGTATACACAAAGATCTTGCTTCTTAAACATGAGATCAAAGGCGAACACCAATATCTTGCTACGTAGAGCATAAGATCAAGGGCGTACACCAATATGTTACTTCTTAGAGCATTTGATTAAAGGCGAACACCAATATCTTTCTTCTTAGAGCATGAGATCAAAGGCGAACATCAATATCGTGCTACTTAGAGCATGAGATCAAAGGCGAACTCAAATATCTTGCTTCTTAAACATGAGATCAAAGGCGTACACCAATATGTTGCTACGTCGAACATAAAATCAAGGGTGTACACCAATATCTTGTTTCTTAGAACATGAGATCAAAGGCGTACATCAATATCGTGCTACTTAGAGCATGAGATCAAGGGCGTACACCAATATGTTGCTAACTTCCAATATCTACTACCAATATCTGGCATTTTCCACATTTACAAAGAAATATCAGTGACAAGTCACCGTGACAGAAAATATCGATCTTTCCTTTAACGTAATAGCCTAACCAGCGCGATCGCTCACTTGCGTAATTTTCCCACGGCTACTCCACAGGACATGGTTTCTCAATCTTTTTCAAAGATTGTACCCCTTAATA
Source organism: Prosapia bicincta (assembly GCA_036971475.1). NCBI lineage: Eukaryota > Metazoa > Arthropoda > Insecta > Hemiptera > Cercopidae > Prosapia > Prosapia bicincta. Next base: position 2,225,406 of record JBAIZL010000004.1, on the reverse strand, counting down.
AAAAATTAAAATTTTCTTACCCATTTGTTGGGGAGGGGGTAGCGGTTTAATTAAAAACCCTTTCAACACAAAAACACAACGTATTTGGAAATATATTTGAAACGCATTACAAACAGTTAATGAGAAGGATGAGCTTGCTTCTTTTTACATAGTTCCTCAATGTTCGGCTCAAGTTTTTTTAAGTACAACCTAAAATTGTCCCCAACATTAAGCTTGTATCTGTGCGTACTTTTTAGTTAGGTTAAGCTGGGAAACCTTCTTCCACATAGGTATGTAGTTGCAAACCCAATAAGAATCTTTACAGCAATGTTAGGAAGTTCTTGGTACTCCTTTCCAAACGCCGATCAAAAAATCTAACTACGTAGCACTAAAATATATTTTTTTGACGTCGGGTCACATTTTAATCAGTTGTTCCTTCTGGAATGTTGTCCGGTTGCTCAAAGTTCAATCAAACGAAAAGAGGCCACGGATCCAGTACAAAATTCTGTCTGCGGGAGGGAAGTATTCTCCTATACTGGTCTTCAATGTTGGTTCCAAGTAACTCGATCATACAAGTATCCAATTAGATTACATTATTAAATTATAACTTTACGTGAATACGAAACATTAAGAAGTACAAATTGTTTATCCTTTTATAAACCTTCCCCGCGTATCACAGTTTGAGAACCTCAGGTGATTGAATCCATGATTTAAACATAATACCACCGTTAGGACTTGTCTGCCTTTAAGTAAGGTTAGCTTAGGGGTAATAAAGGTAACCCTTTGGATGGAAGTTCGTATCGCACAACATGATTAGACGAGATAACAAGCTTCTGTGTTTACTGGGAAAGTCGTGTTTAATGATTCCTGGAATCAGCCAACAGTTTCTTGTTTACTTGTAATGAAACACATTTCTATAAAAGTTCTTTGTAAATATAGACGGGGAGTATTTATTGTTAATCTTTAACTCTTTTCTAAAATACTTGTTATTTTAGAAGTGTCATTATATTTCTATTTATAAAAAATGGCGAAATGATTAGGTACATTTTCATTTCAAACATACCTATATTAAAAGCAATTGTTAGAAATTTATTTCAATTAAAAAATATTGTTAGTTTTAACTAAAACTATTATTAATATAATTTGACGCCATACAATTTTATTTCAGAAAGAAATAGAAATCTGAATATTAATTTAATGTTGCTTTTAAAAGGGTTGTGCTTTTACAAAAACGAAAAATGTTTTTCTGAAAAGAGGAAAGATATTTAGCTATTGTAGTAAGAAATCAAACCTACTATTAATCAAACTTATATAGTATTAGAAATATTTTGGACATGTTTAAAAGTAATTAATTTCGCTCGCAGTAAATATTTCTCAAGGTAAACTTGGTAATTTGGTATTAGGTGTAAAAGTACAGGCTGTCAGTCGTCCCTGTGCTTCGTCCAATCAGCGTAGTCGTGACTTTCTTCTCTTCTTTGTTTCTTTTGGCTTTAATTCACCACTTACTGGGTATTGCGGGTCCATCCGTCCTACATAGGTCAACATGCGTTCCGGATAAATCGAGACGGTCTAAAATTTTAGAGTTTTGTCCTGGAGTCTCGTAAAATATTATAACTTTCGCGATTTTAAGTGCATTTTGTATCTTCAATACGAGAATACAGTGAGCTGCTATTTATTTGCTCGTTGTCAAATTTAAAATTTGTTTAAATAAATTAGCCCAAACAGAGAATAATTCTTGGAAATATTTTTGAGAAACAGAAATAGATTATCTTGAGTATATTTATATTGTAATATATGATATGATACGATTATAATACATTTATTACATTTGTTCGTTCGAGGTTCCTTGTACTTTCTAGGGTTTAAGTGTTTCTTACATTTTACTGCTTCCAAAAGTAGGTTGTCTCGATTTGAACGAGTAAAAATGGTCACCCTAATTGTACATCTCCCATCCGATCTGATGTCTCCTTTGCCGCCTTTTACAGCACAGCTCCCCAGGCTCAATATATCGTTGGCCAAATGATCTACAAAACTCCTTCCTTATTCATACCGCCATCAGCCTCTCTTCTGTTCACGAGAACCCGTCTGCTCTAAAACTGTTTAGGTTTAACTTTTAGGTTGTGATTTTTGGATTCCTTGAGACTTCAGTTCATGTAATAGTGTCAAACGTGAAAAGAGATTTCTTCTTCATCCAAGTGCAGTGGCTCTTCAAATTTTCTATAACCAGTGCGTGGTTAGAAGGTTGAAGAGAACCAAACCAATTGAGTTGGTCTAGTGTTGCGGTGGTTCTAATAGATGTAGTTGACAATGT
>JBAIZL010000004.1:2165616-2218116 GCA_036971475.1 Prosapia bicincta | reverse complement strand
TCTCAAAGTGAATGATATGATCAATAGTTACGCTATGAGTAATCTCAAAGTGAATGATATGATCAATAGTTACGCTATGAGTAACCTCTAACTGAATGATATGATCAATAGTTACGCTATGAGTAACCTCAAAGTGAATGATATGATCAATAGTTACGCTATGAGTAATCTCAAAGTGAATGATGTGATCAATAGTTACGCTATGAGTAATCTCAAAGTGAATGATATGATCAATAGTTACGCTATGAGTAATCTCAAAGTGAATGATATGATCAATAGTTACGCTATGAGTAATCTCAAAGTGAATGATATGATCAATAGTTACGCTATGAGTAATCTCAAAGTGAATGATATGATCAATAGTTACGCTATGAGTAACCTCTAACTGAATGATATGATCAATAGTTACGCTATGAGTAACCTCAAAGTGAATGATATGATCAATAGTTACGCTATGCGTAATCTCAAAGTGAATGATATGATCAATAGTTACGCTATCAGTAACCTCAAAGGGAATAATATGATCAATAGTTACGCTATGAGTAATCTCAAAGTGAATGATATGATCAATAGTTACGCTATCAGTAACCTCAAAGGGAGTAATATGATCAATAGTTACGCTATGAGTAACCTCAAAGTGAATAATATGATCAATAGTTACGCTATGAGTAACCTCTAACTGAATGATATGATCAATAGTTACGCTATCAGTAACCTCAAAGTGAATGATATGATCAATAGTTACGCTATCAGTAACCTCAAAGGGAATAATATGATCAATAGTTACGCTATGAGTAACCTCTAACTGAATGATATGATCAATAGTTACGCTATGAGTAACCTCTAAGTTAATGATATGATCAATAGTTACGCTATGAGTAACCTCAAAGTGAATGATATGATCAATAGTTACGCTATGAGTAACCTCTAAGTCAATAATATGATCAATAGTTACGCTATGAGTAACCTCAAAGTGAATGATATGATCAATAGTTACGCTATTAGTAATCTCAAAGTGAATAATATGATTAATAGTTACGCTATGAGTAACCTCAAAGTGAATGATATGATCAATAGTTACGCTATGAGTAATCTCAAAGTGAATGATATGATCAATAGTTACGCTATGAGTAACCTCAAAGTGAATGATATGATCAATAGTTATGCTATGAGTAATCTCAAAGTGAATGATATGATCAATAGTTACGCTATGAGTAACCTCAAAGTGAATGATATGCTCAATATGATTTAATATATCTGTTGATTTTATGTTATTGGTAATGTTATGTTGTAAAACCACTGTTATAACACGAAACTTTATAGGTTATGTTGTAATACCCCTGTTTTAACACGAAGGTTTATACGTTATGTTGGAAAACCAGAGTTTTAACACGAAGGTTTACACTTTATGTTGTAAAACCACTGTTTTAACACGAAGCTTTATATGTTATGTTGTAAATCCACTGTTTTAACACGAAGGTTTATACCTTATGTTGTAAAACTACTGTTTTAATCCGAAGGCTTATAGGTTATTTATAACACGAAAGTTTATAGGTTATGTTGTAATACCCCTGTTTTAACACGAAGGTTTATACGTTATGTTGGAAAACCAGCGTTTTAACACGAAGGTTTACACTTTATGTTGTAAAACCACTGTTTTAATACGAAGCTTTATATGTTATGTTGTAAACCCACTGTTTTAACACGAAGGTTTATACCTTATGTTGTAAAACTACTGTTTTAATCCGAAGGCTTATAGGTTATGTTGTAATACCACTGTTGTAACACGAAGGTTTATAGGTTATGTTGTAAAACCACTGTTATAACACGAAAGCTCATAGGTTATGTTGTAAAACAACTGTTTTAACACGATGGTTTATACGTTATGTTGGAAAACCAGAGTTTTAACACGAAGGTTTACACTTTATGTTGTAAAACCACTGTTTTAACACGAAGCTTTATATGTTATGTTGTAAAACCACTGTTTCTACACGTATCAGTTCATATAGAATATTCAAGCGTAATTAAAAATATAAGAAATTATATATAAGTTCTGGCAAAGTTATCATAGATAATAGCTTTTGCCGGTGGTAAAAAAAGCATTAGTTTTTTGCCAAGCATTACAATTTTTTTGAAGTGAAAACTTTTACAGCGATACTACAAACCTTATTGGGTGCACATAAAGATGCAGTTTCGCGTCATTACAATTTCCGTCAGATTAATAGCGTCAATTTAAATTCTAACAGGTTACGCTATAAGTCACCGCAAAGTGAATCAAATGATCAATATGATATCATATATCAGCTGATTTTATGTCATGCGTTGTGTTGTGAAGCCACTGTTTTAACACGAAGGTTATGTTAAATTATTAATTGAACATTATTAAAGAAATAGGTTATTAATTAGTAGTTTCTTTCAACAAAATAAGTGTACACAACTCGCTATTATAAAACTTTAATTTCAAGTGAATTATGAGTTCAAATAATTTTGTGAGTTGTGTATATTTATTTTGTTTGTAACCTTAACTTACAAGCCAGCTCGAATATTATTTATAGTTTCAGTTAATAAGTATACTATGTATTGAAAGTTTAATAAATCTCAATATAAATAGTTCAATATAACGATAATATTAAGTTATGTATTTTTAATCAACTTTTTAAAAATGAAAATATTCTTATGCTCGTCTGATAATGTTTAGGTAATTCTCAAATGTTTAAATGTTTTGTATTTATTTAAAATTACTGTAGACTTGGCTATAAAAGTTGCCACTTCTTTCGGGACTCAATCTTCTTCTAATTTGTTTTATTGAAGCAAAACACTTTTGAGGTTCCAAAACACAACATATTTATTGGTTCTCCAAAACTAATGAGGAATACATATTATACTTTTTAAACTAATACAACGTCTATAGTAGCTATGAGTAAACTTTACTCACTCATCAACTTATTAATTGTTAAGGTAATAAACACAAGAAATATATACAACTCACAGCAACAGTTAGAACCGGATCTGGACATTGCCAAATTCACAACCACGGTTACTACTATATTTACAATGAACCACTAAAAATATTCAATTTAGATAGAACTATAATAATAATAAAATGTAATATTAACAAAATTATTTATATAATTTAAATTAAAGTTAATATTCAAAACTAAATTAATTTACAATAATATGAAATTTTGAATTGATTCTACTCCATTATTAACAATTTTACTTATATATCTATTTATAAATAAACCTTCCCATGCATCTAATTAATTAAAATTTATCACATTCTTCAAAATGATTACATTTTTACTTTTAAATATACAGTTTTCGTTCAAACAATGCTTCACCATAGCTGGCTTTTATAATCGAATTATAATTCTATAATTAAGGGTTTATAATTGTGAGTTGTATATATGTCTTGTGTTTACAACCTTAATTCACAAACCCGCTCGAATATTGTTTATATGGTTAAGGTAGCTAAAAAATGTTCAGAGATGCTTTTTCGTGTTTGTTATGATTACAAAAATTACAAAAAAGTTAAAAATCACTTCCTGACTAGCCATATTTGCAGCTTTGCCTGTTGAAACTTACAGACAACATGGAAATGTGTCAAAATAAAATGTCTCATTAAAATAATGTTTAAATGTGTAGATGGTCTTACGAATTTTATAACAAAAACTACATTGAAATTTCGTACCACAACAAACGTTCGAAATATTGTACATATTTATATATTTCTAATCACAGCACACAATATTAGACACTTTTGTTTATATTTCATTAACATACTTAATCCTCAACCAAATTAAATACAAATATGCATCTTTGAATCTACGGCTATGCCATCTTCGACCGTATGTCATAATAATGTGAGGCTTGCAACTGATTTTGTCAATACTGTAATTATCTTTCATCAATGAGGCCAATAAATATGAGTAAAATATAATCATAAAAATTCTAACTAGTAAAGACATGAAAAATTTACGCAAACACAGTGACTTGTAAAAATATAAGTTACACAGACAATTTTCTTCACAGGCTATCGATGAGTAATTTTGGTTCAGGAATACCTGGAAGAGTTGGAAAAGGTCCATTATCAGTATTTACACATCGGCTACATAGCCTTTACTGACGGCTACAGCTTTACTTTAAAGGGCTGTAATCTGTTAAAAGAAGTCTGTTTGGTCAGAATTCTGAGATAATAGCACTATTCAGTAAAAGTGACTGTCTTGGCTTAAGGCTCGAAGAGTAATGAAACTAAATAGAAATGAGACAAAAGATGTAACCGAAATAAAGATGATACGAGATGGCTGTAAGCTAAATAATGCAGCCTATGAACGGAATTAAAGAAGATACAAGATGGTTGAAGCTAAATAGTGCAGCCTACGAACGGAATTAAAGAAGATAAAAGATGCCTGTAAGCTAAATAATGCAGCCTATGAACGGAATTAAAGAAGATACAAGATGGTTGAAGCTAAATAGTGCAGCCTACGAACGGAATTAAAGAAGATAAAAGATGCCTGTAAGCTAAATAATGCAGCCTATGAACGGAATTAAAGAAGATAAAAGATAGCTATATGCTAAATAATGCAGCCTATTAACGGAATTAAAGAAGATACAAGATGGCTGTAAGGTTAAATATTGCAGCCTATGAACGGAATTAAAGAAGATACAAGATGGTTGTAAGCTAAATAGTGCAGCCTATGAACGGAATTAAAGGAGATGTAAGATGGCTTAAAGCTAAATAATGCAGCCTATGAACGGAATTAAAGAAGATAAAATATAGCTATATGCTAAATAATGCAGCCTATTAACGGAATTAAAGAAGATGTAAGATGGCTGTAAGCTAAATAATGCAGCCTATTAACGGAATTAAAGAAGATGTAAGATGACTGCAAGCTGAATAATGCAGCCTATGAACGGAATTAAAGAAGATAAAAGATGGCTGTAAGCCAAATTATGCAGCCTATGAACGGAATTAAAGAAGATGTAAGATGGCTTAAAGCTAAATAATGCAGCCTGTGAACGGAATTAAAGAAGATAAAATATAGCTATATGCTAAATAATGCAGCCTATTAACGGAATTAAAGAAGATGTAAGATGACTGTAAGTTAAATAATGCAGCCTATGAACGGAATTAAAGAAGATAAAAGATGGTTGAAGCTAAATAGTGCAGCCTACGAACGGAATTAAAGAAGATAAAAGATGCCTGTAAGCTAAATAATGCAGCCTATGAACGGAATTAAAGAAGATAAAAGATAGCTATATGCTAAATAATGCAGCCTATTAACGGAATTAAAGAAGATACAAGATGGCTGTAAGGTTAAATATTGCAGCCTATGAACGGAATTAAAGAAGATACAAGATGGTTGTAAGCTAAATAGTGCAGCCTATGAACGGAATTAAAGGAGATGTAAGATGGCTTAAAGCTAAATAATGCAGCCTATGAACGGAATTAAAGAAGATAAAATATAGCTATATGCTAAATAATGCAGCCTATTAACGGAATTAAAGAAGATGTAAGATGGCTGTAAGCTAAATAATGCAGCCTATTAACGGAATTAAAGAAGATGTAAGATGACTGCAAGCTAAATAATGCAGCCTATGAACGGAATTAAAGAAGATAAAAGATGGCTGTAAGCCAAATTATGCAGCCTATGAACGGAATTAAAGAAGATGTAAGATGGCTTAAAGCTAAATAATGCAGCCTATGAACGGAATTAAATAAGATAAAATATAGCTATATGCTAAATAATGCAGCCTATTAACGGAATTAAAGAAGATGTAAGATGACTGTAAGTTAAATAATGCAGCCTATGAACGGAATTAAAGAAGATAAAAGATGGCTGTAAGCCAAATTATGCAGCCTATGAACGGAATTAAAGAAGAAGTAAGATGGCTTAAAGCTAAATAATGCAGCCTATGAACGGAATTAAAGAAGATAAAAGATAGCTATATGCTAAATAATGCAGCCTATTAACCGAATTAAAGAAGATACAAGATGGTTGTAAGGTTAAATATTGCAGCCTATGAACGGAAAAAGAAGATAAAAGAGGGCTTTAAGGTAAATAATACAGCCTATAAACGGAATTAATATACAATTATTCCAAACAGAATGGGAGATGAGTATATTAGGAATTTTAATTTCAAGCTTTATTTAATAAATATTCAAAATGGGGGTTTTTCGTTACAAAGGTCATTTCTTTAAACCTTTCAGACCAGGTAAAGTTTCTTATTAACAAAGGTTAAATGTCCCGGTACGCTACGAAATTACATGAAAAGCATTTTCGATACTATAGTGTAGAAAAGTAATGAAAGGTTTGGGAAAGTACTAGCGCATTAACTTCGTAAGGGAAATAAGTGTAATGCAATGCATGTAAGTTCAGAGTCGGCCATAAGGCTATTGATTTATCTCGTCGAGTTGAGGCTGGTTTATAGGTTTGCGTAGCTGCTGTGAGAGTAAACAAGAGATAAAACTGGCTAAACACCTGTACATTGCAGGCTTTATTGATAGAGAGGTAGCGGCATTGTTGACGGTACGCAGTAACCGTCTCTTCTCCGTGTAATTTTTATGTTGTCGTTATCATTGCCTGCGTTTGCGTTTAAACACTTGTAACGTAATGGCCATTAATGTAAGATGTTATCATTCTGTTCTATATTATTCTTTTCTAGAGGCAAGTAACGTTTCTGGAGGATTTATTTCTATTGTATGTTGTGCAGATTTTATGGCATTTCAGTAAATCAAAATCGTCAAGGTCTTGAGTTACCCCCTGGTAGAAATATTTAATACCTTTAGAACGTTGCGCCTACCGACGTTTGTTGTGAATTTTTTTTCATATCGAGCGGAATAACTTTGGAAAAGCTGAGTCGAGTCTTTTAGTAATGTTCACTCGAAAGGTTGGGAGTTCAGTTACAGCAATAGGCTACTATGTAAAGTACAATGTTACCACGAAATACGTTCATCTTAGGAATAGTCAACAAAATTAATAATTTATTTTATAATATTCTCGATAAACATTTGAGTACATTTTCTTGGCTTTTCTAACATAAGAATATTTTTCTTTGTCGAAGGGTTTCGGAATAACAAAAACGCATTATAAAAGAAAAATATTGTGTAGTTAGAAAGGGAGAAAAATATAATCCAATTTATAGAAAAGAACCTAAAAGAAGTGAAGATGAATGTATTAAGAGTTCCAATTAATTTTGATATGAAAACTTCTTTGAGGGTGTATAACACAGAAGTTTACATACTACAGATGCTTATGCGTAATGCATTTGTTTTATGACATTGGTTTTTTATAGAGCAGATATTTTAGGCTGTAGGTTATGTTGTAGAACAAATGTTTCAAGTTGTAGATTATGCTGTAGAACAGATGGTTTACGTTGGGAGCTATGTTGTAGAAAAAATGTTTTATGACGTTGCTTATTTTGTATAGCAAATATTTTAGGCTGTAGGTTATGTTGTAGAACAAATGTTTCAAGTTGTAGATTATGCTGTAGAACAGATGGTTTACGTTGGGAGCTATGTTGTAGAAAAAATGTTTTATGACGTTGCTTATTTTGTATAGCAAATATTTTAGGCTGTAGGTTATGTTGTAGAACAAATGTTTCAAGTTGTAGATTATGCTGTAGAACAGATGGTTTAAGTTGTAAGCTATGTTGTAGAACAAATGTATTAAGAGTTCCAATTAATTTTGATATGAAAACTTCTTTGAGCGTGTATAACACAGAAGTTTACATACTACAGATGGTTATGCGTAATGCATTTGTTTTATGACATTGGTTTTTTATAGAGCAGATATTTTAGGCTGTAGGTTATGTTGTAGAACAAATGTTTCAAGTTGTAGATTATGCTGTAGAACAGATGGTTTACGTTGGGAGCTATGTTGTAGAAAAAATGTTTTATGACGTTGCTTATTTTGTATAGCAAATATTTTAGGCTGTAGGTTATGTTGTAGAACAAATGTTTCAAGTTGTAGATTATGCTGTAGAACAGATGGTTTACGTTGGGAGCTATGTTGTAGAAAAAATGTTTTATGACGTTGCTTATTTTGTATAGCAAATATTTTAGGCTGTAGGTTATGTTGTAGAACAAATGTTTCAAGTTGTAGATTATGCTGTAGAACAGATGGTTTAAGTTGTAAGCTATGTTGTAGAACAAATGTATTAAGAGTTCCAATTAATTTTGATATGAAAACTTCTTTGAGCGTGTATAACATAGAAGTTTACATACTACAGATGCTTATGCGTATAGCATTTGTTTTATGACATTGGTTTTTTATAGAGCAGATATTTTAGGCTGTAGGTTATGTTGTAGAACAAATGTTTCAAGTTGTAGATTATGCTGTAGAACAGATGGTTTACGTTGGGAGCTATGTTGTAGAAAAAATGTATTATGACGTTGCTTATTTTGTATAGCAAATATTTTAGGCTGTAGGTTATGTTGTAGAACAAATGTTTCAAGTTGTAGATTATGCTGTAGAACAGATGGTTTAAGTTGTAAGCTATGTTGTAGAAAATATGTTTTATGACGTTGGTTATATTGTATAGCAAATATTTTAGGCTGTAGGTTATGTTGTAGAACAAATGTTTCAAGTTGTAGATTATGCTGTAGAACAGATGGTTTAAGTTGTAAGCTATGTTGTAGAACATATATTTTATGACGTTGGTTATTTTGTATAGCAAATATTTTAGGCTGTAGGTTATGTTGTAGAACAAAGTTTCAAGTTGTAGATTATGCTGTAGAACAGATGGTTTAAGTTGTAAGCTATGTTGTAGAACATATATTTTATGACGTTGGTTATTTTGTATAGCAAATATTTTAGGCTGTAGGTTATGTTGTAGAACAAATGTTTCAAGTTGTAGATTATGCTGTAGAACAGATGGTTTAAGTTGTAAGCTATGTTGTAGAACATATATTTTATGACGTTGGTTATTTTGTATAGCAGATATTTTAGGCTGTAGGTTATGTTGTAGAACAAATGTATTAAGAGTTCCAATTAATTTTGATATGAAAACTTCTTTGAGCGTGTATAACACAGAAGTTTACATACTACAGATGCTTATGCGTAAAGCATTTGTTTTATGACGTTGGTTTTTTGTAGAGCAGATATTTTAGGCTGTAGGTTATGTTGTAGAACAAATGTCTCAAGTTGTAGATTATGCTGTAGAGCAGATGGTTTAAGTTGTAAGCTATGTTGTAGAAAATATGTTTTATGACGTTGGTTATATTGTATAAAAGATGTTTTAAGTTGTAGGTTGTGTTGTAGAACAGATGTATTATGTTGTAGGTTATGTGTGGACCGAATGTTTTATGTTGAGGGTTAACTTGAAGAACCCATGTTTTAAGTTGTAGCCTGTGGTACTGTATTTACTATACATTATTAAGATAAAGTATTATTTAGTATATTTTTATCAGTAATAAATATATTGAATTTTATTTCAATAAATCTTACAGTAATGATATTGAGTTATATATATATATATATATATATATATATATATATATATATATATATATATATTAACATTTTTAAAATGAAAACTTCCTTAGGCGTGTTTAACGCAACTTCCTTTTAACTCGTTATCAAATTTTCATGCAGTAACTATTTTAATATGTTTAGGGATTTTGAATTACATTTCTATTCATTTCGAAATGATGGTAATATTTTCCAACAGTTTTGTAATAACATTTAGTTTAGAAGATGATGTGGTGTGAGTAAGAGAAGAGAGAAGGCGGAGGGAAAAAAACTAAGACGCAATAATCTAATTTCCTGTTTGTGTCCTTTAACATAAAAAGTGTACAACGTAAAAATAATTAATTTTCCAGTAAATGGTATTTTTGTGTCACAGTTCTTAAAACGTTTTGCATGTAGTCATTTGGAACAATTACAAAAATAGGTCAGATATTATATGCCTAAACGTTTGTTATGCAGACATTCGTCCTGAGTATAAATTCGAATTAGGTGGCAGTAATTTTCATCCAGAAGTATTTGCAGCAAAAATGAAACGTAAAAAATGGTGTCTAGGAAAAGAGGTGTTTTTGGAGGTCAGGTCCGTGATTTGTTAATGACGTTTGTGAAACAGTCAGTAGTGTTTTTCTAGTTTAAAAACTAGATTTCTTTTTTTAATTTGACTTAAATACAGTTTGGGTTACTGTTAAAAGCTTTTTATTTAATGTAAGTTTTAAAATTTTGGTTACATTCTGAGGGGTTCTAGCTAGATACTGCTGGCGTGGGTGTAAAATCTTGGCAAATTAACATTTATTTGCTTTTACACTTTTGACTAAAACTTGTAAATTATAAACTATTTTCTGATTTAGTTAATTTCCCTGGTAAATATTTGAGTAACTATTAACAGAACACTGCGGTTGTTCAGGCGCATCGTCCTCATGTGCCGTGACCGTAGAGTCGGGAAAAGTCGTTGTCTACGTTAACCGAACGTACCCGTTCTTAGCATGGAACACTTTTGCAATACACCCGTCTGTTATCTGCCAATAATTGGGTTATCGTGTGGCGGCGCCAATGGCAATGGGAGATTGATCTTTTGACAGCTGATATAGGCTGACGTCATTGTTCTCCCGCGCTTTTTGTAATAATTAGATGATTCAGTCACGTCTGTGCATTTAATTTAAGTTAATAAATTCAATATTCAGTTTATTATGATTTGACATTAAGTTACATTTTTTTTCAAGGACGACACATCGCAGCATAAAAAGTATTAAATTTGACCTTTTGCACTGAAGATTCCATTTCTGTAAAATACTATCGTATGAAAACTTATTCACTTCGTTATTTAATAATTTTTTGTGACTCACTCATAGGTTTGCATAGTATTTCAAGTGATTTTTTTCTAGGCATCCCTATTGGCAGTTAAAGTACTTGACAAGTAGGCGGATGTCACTATTTCCAAACCGGTTTACGTTATAATAAAATGACAAGTTAGGAAGAAAATTATGTCGAAATGTATTCCGCTTCACTGTGATGAGTTGAACATTTTTGATTATTCTGGAATCCAAAAAAGGTTGCAACCCTTGGAAACATGTTAAGGCTTGATCGACTCCAGAAAAATATCCATCACCTTAAGAACAATTTTAAGACTTTATGCATTGGAAGAGATTATGCAACCATTAAGAACAATGTCAAGACTTCATGCATTGGAAGAGATTATGCAACCCTTAAGAACAATGTTAACACTTCCTGCATTGGAAGAGATTATGCAACCCTTAAGAACAATGTTAACACTTCATGCATTGGAAGAGATTATGCAACCCTTAAGAACAATGTTAAGACTTCGTACAGTGGAAGAGATTGTGCAACCCTTAAGAACAATGTTAACACTTCATTCATTGGAAGAGATTATGCAACCCTTAAGAATAATGTTAAGACTTCGTGCATTGGAAGAGATTATGCAACCCCTTAAGAACAATGTTAACACTTCATGCATTGGAAGAGATTATGCAACCCTTAAGAACAATCTTAAGACTTCGTACATTGGAAGAGATTATGCAACCCCTAAGAACAATGTTAACACTTCGTGCATTGGAAGAAATTATCCAACCCTTAAGAATAATGTTAACACTTCATGCATTGGAAGAGATTATGCAACCCTTAAGAATAATGTTAACACTTTATGCATTGGAAGAGATTATGCAGCCCTTAAGAACAATGTTAAGACTTCATGCATTGGAAGAGATTATGCAACCCTTAAGAACAATGTTAACACTTCATTCATTGGAAGAGATTATGCAACCCTTAAGAATAATGTTAACACTTCATGCATTGGAAGAGATTATGCAACCCTTAAGAATAATGTTAAGACTTCGTGCATTGGAAGAGATTATGCAACCCTTAAGAACAATGTTAACACTTCATGCATTGGAAGAGATTATGCAACCCTTAAGAATAATGTTAAGACTTCGTGCATTGGAAGAGATTATGCAACCCTTAAGAACAATGTTAACACTTCATGCATTGGAAGAGATTATGCAACCCTTAAGAATAATGTTAAGACTTCGTGCATTGGAAGAGATTATGCAACCCCTAAGAACAATGTTAACACTTCATGCATTGGAGGAGATTATGCAACCCTTAATAACATGTTAAGACTTCGTGCATTGGAAGAGATTATGCAACCCTTAAGAACAATGTTAAGACTTCATGCATTGGAAGAGATTATGTAACCCCTTAGGAACAATGTTAAAACTTCATGCATTCCAAGACATTATGCAACCCCTTAGGAACAATGCTAAGACTTCAGGCATTGCAAAAGATTATGCAAACCCTTTAGGAACAATGTTGATACATTCCAAAAAGATTATTTAATCCCTTAGAAACAATCGCTGCTAATCAGTCTTTTTAGGATAATAAATGAGCAATATCTTTAGTAGAATTTCTTTAATTTTTATCATATTCTTGTCCATGATTACTATCTGTGAGGTAACGCTGGGTGAATGAATTAGTAAATATTATGTAGTTTGTGCTTGTATTTTTTTAATTATATATATTGTTTTTTAACAATATATATATATGTTTTTTTAATATATATATATATTTTTAATTATATATTATTGTTTGCAACACATTGCGAGCCCTTTACGAATACGTGTACATTAATGAAATCATGCACATGCTTTGGATTTTATTTATAAACAGATGCCTTACGCTACCTCATTCTTTGAAATATTATGATTGGTAGATGCAAAGACGATAACATCTTGCCAGTGGAAGTCACCATTCCACCTTACAGCGTCTAGTTCCAGTTCACTGCATTACTGAATAGAATTACATAAGCTGTGCATTATGCAACTTATACAACCTGTCACTGGCATTGACGGGGTGCCGAAACGTTTACTGTGTAATGAGCACTGTTCTCCCTCTTCAAATCCTTAGCCTCTTGAATAATGGCCCGGCTCTATACTCGACCCCCAAGATTCGTCATTTCCTGACACCTCTTATAAACACATCCCGTCTCAGTATCAGTTCATACCAGTCAAATCCTTGGCTTCTTGAATAAGAGCCCTGCTCTATACTCGACCCCCAAGATTCGTCTACTTCCTGACACCTCTTATAAACACATCCCGTCTCAGTATCAGCTCATACCAGTCAAATCCTTGGCTTCTTGAATAAGGGGCTTGCTCTATACTCGCCTCCCAAGATTCGTCTACTTCCTGACACCTCTTATAAACACATCCCGTCTCAGTATCAGCTCATACCAGTCAAATCCTTGGCTTCTTGAATAAGAGCCCTGCTCTATACTCGCCTCCCAAGATTCGTCTACTTCCTGACTCCTCTTATAAACACATCCGGCCTCAGTATCAGTTCATACCAATCAAATCCTTGTCTTCTTGAATAATGGCCCTGCTCTATACTCGCCTCCCAAGATTCGTCTACTTCCTGACTCCTCTTATAAACACATCCGGCCTCAGTATCAGTTCATACCAGTCAAATCCTTGGCCTCTTGAATAAGGGGCTTGCTCTATACTCGCCTCCCAAGATTCGTCTACTTCCTGACTCGTCTTATAAACACATCCCGTCTCAGTATCAGCTCATACCAGTCAAATCCTTGGCTTCTTGAATAAGAGCCCTGCTCTATACTCGCCTCCCAAGATTCGTCTACTTCCTGACACCTCTTATAAACACATCCCGTCTCAGTATCAGCTCATACCAGTCAAATCCTTGGCTTCTTGAATAAGAGCCCTGCTCTATACTCGACCCCCAAGATTCGTCTACTTCCTGACACCTCTTATAAACACATCCCGTCTCAGTATCAGCTCATACCAGTCAAATCCTTGGCTTCTTGAATAAGAGCCCTGCTCTATACTCGCCTCCCAAGATTCGTCTACTTCCTGACTCCTCTTATAAACACATCCGGCCTCAGTATCAGTTCATACCAGTCAAATCCTTGTCTTCTTGAATAATGGCCCGGCTCTATACTCGACCCCCAAGATTCGTCTACTTCCTGACTCCTCTTATAAACACATCCGGCCTCAGTATCAGTTCATACCAGTCAAATCCTTGGCCTCTTGAATAAGGGGCTTGCTCTATACTCGCCTTCCAAGATTCGTCTAGTTCCTGACACCTCTTATAAACACACCCCGACTCAGTATCAGTTCATACCAGTCAAATCCTTGGCTTCTTGAATAATGGCCCGGCTCTCTACTCGACCCCCAAGATTCGTCTACTTCCTGACACCTCTTATAAACACATCCCGTCTCAGTATCAGTTCATACCAGTCAAATCCTTGTCTTCTTGAATAATGGCCCTGCTCTATACTCGCATCCCAAGATTCGTCTACTTCCTGACTCCTCTTATAAACACATCCGGCCTCAGTATCAGTTCATACCAGTCAAATCCTTGTCTTCTTGAATAATGGCCCGGCTCTATACTCGACCCCCAAGATTCGTCTACTTCCTGACTCCTCTTATAAACACATCCGGCCTCAGTATCAGTTCATACCAGTCAAATCCTTGGCTTCTTGAATAATGGCCCGGTTCTATACTCGACTCCCAAGATTCGTCTAGTTCCTGACACCTCTTATAAACACATCCCGTCTCAGTATCAGTTCATACCAGTCAAATCCTTGGCCTCTTGAATAAGGGGCTTGCTCTATACTCGCCTTCCAAGATTCGTCTAGTTCCTGACACCTCTTATAAACACACCCCGACTCAGTATCAGTTCATACCAGTCAAATCCTTGGCTTCTTGAATAATGGCCCGGCTCTATACTCGACCCCCAAGATTCGTCTAATTCCTAACACCCCATATAAACACATCCCGTCTCAGTATCAGCTCATACCAGTCAAATCCTTGGCTTCTTGAATAAGGGGCTTTCTCTATACTCGCCTCCCAAGATTCGTCTACTTCCTGACACCTCTTATAAACACATCCCGTCTCAGTATCAGCTCATACCAGTCAAATCCTTGGCTTCTTGAATAAGAGCCCTGCTCTATACTCGCCTCCCAAGATTCGTCTACTTCCTGACTCCTCTTATAAACACATCCGGCCTCAGTATCAGTTCATACCAGTCAAATCCTTGTCTTCTTGAATAATGGCCCTGCTCTATACTCGCCTCCCAAGATTCGTCTACTTCCTGACTCCTCTTATAAACACATCCGGCCTCAGTATCAGTTCATACCAGTCAAATCCTTGTCTTCTTGAATAATGGCCCGGCTCTATACTCGACCCCCAAGATTCGTCTACTTCCTGACTCCTCTTATAAACACATCCGGCCTCAGTATCAGTTCATACCAGTCAAATCCTTGGCCTCTTGAATAAGGGGCTTGCTCTATACTCGCCTCCCAAGATTCGTCTACTTCCTGACTCGTCTTATAAACACATCCGGCCTCAGTATCAGTTCATACCAGTCAAATCCTTGGCTTCTTGAATAAGGGGCTTGCTCTATACTCGCCTCCCAAGATTCGTCTACTTCCTGACTCGTCTTATAAACACATCCGGCCTCAGTATCAGTTCATACCAGTCAAATCCTTGGCCTCTTGAATAAGGGGCTTGCTCTATACTCGCCTCCCAAGATTCGTCTACTTCCTGACTCGTCTTATAAACACATCCGGCCTCAGTATCAGTTCATACCAGTCAAATCCTTGGCCTCTTGAATAAGGGGCTTGCTCTATACTCGCCTCCCAAGATTCGTCTACTTCCTGACTCGTCTTATAAACACATCCGGCCTCAGTATCAGTTCATACCAGTCAAATCCTTGGCCTCTTGAATAAGGGGCTTGCTCTATACTCGCCTCCCAAGATTCGTCTACTTCCTGACTCGTCTTATAAACACATCCGGCCTCAGTATCAGTTCATACCAGTCAAATCCTTGGCCTCTTGAATAAGGGGCTTGCTCTATACTCGCCTCCCAAGATTCGTCTACTTCCTGACTCGTCTTATAAACACATCCGGCCTCAGTATCAGTTCATACCAGTCAAATCCTTGGCTTCTTGAATAAGGGGCTTGCTCTATACTCGCCTCCCAAGATTCGTCTACTTCCTGACTCGTCTTATAAACACATCCGGCCTCAGTATCAGTTCATACCAGTCAAATCCTTGGCCTCTTGAATAAGGGGCTTGCTCTATACTCGCCTCCCAAGATTCGTCTACTTCCTGACACCTCTTATAAACACATCCGGCCTCAGTATCAGTTCATACCAGTCAAATCCTTGGCTTCTTGAATAATGGCCCGGTTCTATACTCGACCCCCAAGATTCGTCTACTTCCTGACTCCTCTTATAAACACATCCGGCCTCAGTATCAGTTCATACCAGTCAAATCCTTGGCCTCTTGAATAATGGCCCTGCTCTATACTCGCCTCCCAAGATTCGTCTACTTCCTGACTCCTCTTATAAACACATCCGGCCTCAGTATCAGTTCATACCAGTCAAATCCTTGGCCTCTTGAATAATGGCCCTGCTCTATACTCGCCTCCCAAGATTCGTCTACTTCCTGACTCCTCTTATAAACACATCCGGCCTCAGTATCAGTTCATACCAGTCAAATCCTTGTCTTCTTGAATAATGGCCCGGCTCTATACTCGCCTCCCAAGATTCGTCTACTTCCTGACTCCTCTTATAAACACATCCGGCCTCAGTATCAGTTCATACCAGTCAAATCCTTGTCTTCTTGAATAATGGCCCGGCTCTATACTCGACCCCCAAGATTCGTCTACTTCCTGACTCCTCTTATAAACACATCCGGCCTCAGTATCAGTTCATACCAGTCAAATCCTTGGCTTCTTGAATAATGGCCCGGTTCTATACTCGACTCCCAAGATTTGTCTAGTTCCTGACACCTCTTATAAACACATCCCGTCTCAGTACCAGTTCATACACGTCAAATCCTTGGCCTCTTGAATAAGGGGCTTGCTCTATACTCGCCTTCCAAGATTCGTCTACTTCCTGACTCCTCTTATAAACACATCCCGTCTCAGTATCAGCTCATACCAGTCAAATCCTTGGCTTCTTGAATAATGGCCCGGCTCTATACTCGACCCCCAAGATTCGTCTACTTCCTGACACCTCTTATAAACACATCCCGTCTCAGTATCAGCTCATACCAGTCAAATCCTTGGCTTCTTGAATAATGGCCCGGTTCTATACTCGACTCCCAAGATTCGTGTACTTCCTGACACCTCTTATAAACACACCCCGACTCAGTATCAGTTCATACCAGTCAAATCCTTGGCTTCTTGAATAATGGCCCGGCTCTATACTCGACCCCCAAGATTCGTCTAATTCCTGACACCCCATATAAACACATCCCGTCTCAGTATCAGTTCATACCAGTCAAATCCTTGGCCTCTTGAATAAGGGGCTTGCTCTATACTCGCCTTCCAAGATTCGTCTAGTTCCTGACACCTCTTATAAACACACCGCGTCTCAGTATCAGTTCATACCAGTCAAATCCTTGGCCTCTTGAATAAGGGGCTTGCTCTATACTCGCCTCCCAAGATTCGTCTAGTTCCTGACACCTTTTATAAACATACCCCGACTCAGTATCAGCTCATACCAGTCAAATCCTTGGCCTCTTAAATAAGGGGCTTGCTCTTACCCGACCCCCAAGACTCGTCTACGTCCTGACACCTCTTATAAACACACCGTGTTTCAGTATCAGTTCATACCAGTCAAATCCTTGGCCTCTTGAATAAGGGGATTGCTCTATACTCGCTTCCCAAGATTCGTCTACTTCCTGACACCTCTTATAAACACACCCCGTTTCAGTATCAGTTCATACCAGTCAAATCCTTGGGTTCTTGAATAATGGCCCGGCTCTATACTCGACCCCCAAGATTCGTCTACTTCCTGACTCCTCTTATAAACACATCCCGCCTCAGTATCAGTTCATACCAGTCAAATCCTTGGGTTCTTGAATAATGGCCCGGCTCTATACTCGCCTTCCAAGATTCGTCTACTTCCTGACTCCTCTTATAAACACATCCCGCCTCAGTATCAGTTCATACCAGTCAAATCCTTGGGTTCTTGAATAATGGCCCGGCTCTATACTCGACCCCCAAGATTCGTCTACTTCCTGACTCCTCTTATAAACACATCCCGCCTCAGTATCAGTTCATACCAGTCAAATCCTTGGGTTCTTGAATAATGGCCCGGCTCTATACTCGCCTTCCAAGATTCGTCTACTTCCTGACTCCTCTTATAAACACATCCCGCCTCAGTATCAGTTCATACCAGTCAAATCCTTGGGTTCTTGAATAATGGCCCGGCTCTATACTCGACCCCCAAGATTCGTCTACTTCCTGACACCTTTTATAAACACATCCCGTCTCAGTATCAGTTCATACCAGTCAAATCCTTGGCTTCTTGAATAATGGCCCGGCTCTATACTCGCCTTCCAAGATTCGTCTACTTCCTGACACCTCTTATAAACACACCCCGACTCAGTATCAGCTCATCCAGTCAAATCCTTGGCCTCTTGAATAAGGGGCTTGCTCTATACTCGCCTACCAAGATTCGTCTAGTTCCTGACACCTTTTATAAACACACCCCGACTCAGTATCAGCTCATCCAGTCAAATCCTTGGCCTCTTGAATAAGGGGCTTGCTCTATACTCGCCTTCCAAGATTCGTCTACTTCCTGACACCTCTTATAAACACACCGCGTCTCAGTATCAGCTCATCCAGTCAAATCCTTGGCCTCTTGAATAAGGGGCTTGCTCTATACTCGCCTACCAAGATTCGTCTAGTTCCTGACACCTTTTATAAACACACCCCGACTCAGTATCAGCTCATACCAGTCAAATCCTTGGCCTCTTAAATAAGGGGCTTGCTCTTACTCGACCCCCAAGACTCGTCTACGTCCTGACACCTCTTATAAACACACCCCGTTTCAGTATCAGTTCATACCAGTCAAATCCTTGGCCTCTTGAATAAGGGGATTGCTCTATACTCGCCTCCCAAGATTCGTCTAGTTCCTGACACCTCTTATAAACACACCCCGTTTCAGTATCAGTTCATACCAGTCAAATCCTTGGCCTCTTGAATAAGGGGCTTGCTCTATACTCGCCTCCCAAGATTCGTCTAGTTCCTGACACCTTTTATAAACACACCCCGACTCAGTATCAGCTCATACCAGTCAAATCATTGGCCTCTTAAATAAGGGGCTTGCTCTTACTCGACCCCCAAGACTCGTCTACGTCCTGACACCTCTTATAAACACACCCCGTTTCAGTATCAGTTCATACCAGTCAAATCCTTGGCCTCTTGAATAAGGGGCTTGCTCTATACTCGCCTCCCAAGATTCGTCTAGTTCCTGACACCTTTTATAAACACACCCCGACTCAGTATCAGCTCATACCAGTCAAATCATTGGCCTCTTAAATAAGGGGCTTGCTCTTACTCGACCCCCAAGACTCGTCTACGTCCTGACACCTCTTATAAACACACCCCGTTTCAGTATCAGTTCATACCAGTCAAATCCTTGGCCTCTTGAATAAGGGGATTGCTCTATACTCGCTTCCCAAGATTCGTCTACTTCCTGACACCTCATATAAACACATCCCGTCTCAGTATCAGTTCATACCAGTCAAATCCTTGGCTTCTTGAATAAGGGGCTTGCTCTATACTCGCCTCCCAAGATTCGTCTAGTTCCTGACACCTTTTATAAACACACCCCGACTCAGTATCAGCTCATACCAGTCAAATCATTGGCCTCTTAAATAAGGGGCTTGCTCTTACTCGACCCCCAAGACTCGTCTACGTCCTGACACCTCTTATAAACACACCCCGTTTCAGTATCAGTTCATACCAGTCAAATCCTTGGCCTCTTAAATAAGGGGCTTGCTCTATACTCGCCTCACAAGATTCGTCTAGTTCCTGACACCTCATATAAACACATCCCGTCTCAGTATCAGTTCATACCAGTAAAATCCGGATCGATTCGTTTTGATTCAATGTGCTTTATAAATCGGGCTATTCATGAGTCAGCCGTCATGGATTAACCCCAAAACACAGTGAATAAGAAGGTATGCACGCGTTATAGATATTGCTATGATGCAAGAAAATATGTAGCAAAGATAATTTTTTTCTTTAATGAGTCGAAAAATTGTGGAAGATTGTAGGATTTCAGGTTTATTTTAATTTTATTACACTTTTGCTATTACTTACGACTAGACCTTTTTTTATTTAAAGGTCGTTAAATTGTTAACTTACACTTAGAGGAAACGGTTTTGTCTTTTAATTGGCTAGGTAAGTTTTAGCTGATAAGAGGAAAATCTGTTAGTCAGGATGAGCTTGCATTTATTTCATTTGCTGCCTATTTGAGGTTGAATTTTAGTAAGGGCATGTCGTAAGTAATTAGCAACATCA
Organism: Prosapia bicincta; assembly: GCA_036971475.1. Taxonomy (NCBI): domain Eukaryota; kingdom Metazoa; phylum Arthropoda; class Insecta; order Hemiptera; family Cercopidae; genus Prosapia; species Prosapia bicincta. The sequence goes on along the minus strand of JBAIZL010000004.1, from coordinate 2,197,803 downwards.
AGTTTGTTCCTATATTTTGTTTTCATTGCAACAAGTGCTGAAAATGCTTTTTCACACAAGTAGGTGCATGAAAAAGGCAAGTAAAATTGAAGATCACTGCGATACTGTGGGACACACGTTTAAGTGTTTTATCCAAAATGAAAATGTTTCCATTTTGTCCGAATCATATTTGGCAAAGGAATCGTGTTTTCATATATTTCATTTAAATTTTCTAAACATCATGTCCAATAAGATTACCCGTTAAAAAAAAATCAGAGGTGTAAAATTAGTTTTAAATTTTAATAAATTTTGTACTTAAAATATATCTCAATGAGAATTTACTTATTATTTTCCAACTGATCTCGCGCCCCTTCACTTGTCTTCACGCCCCCCTCCAATGCTCTAAGGGAATGCTGTTATCTCTTTCCTACTAAAACGTTGCAAGTAAAGTCTAATCAAACCACACACAGACTCGTCAATCTGTGATGTGATACGTCTGCTATTTATTGTGGACAACTTCTCAGTGCAATCAAATAGCATTATATTGTAGGAGATTTCAATATTCTAGCGTAAGTATAAGTAGTTGTTCGTTGAAAAGATTTCCGCACAGATGTAAACGCATTGAATACCGTAATGGCTGACATGTTGTCATAACAAATCGGAATTACGTTTTATCACATTTGTGGTGCAATTATTTCTTATATATCTCTTTACTTAATGTCGTGAGTAATTGGAAAACTGTTTTACTGTGGATAAAAACGGAAGCCATTTGGAGGCTTATTGCTTTTGACATACAGGTTATCAGCTTGAAAGTAAGTCAAGTGTCTTTCAAAACTATTAATATTGCAATATATTGATTAATTTAATGGAAACAAATCAATAACAAAATTAAATTGTATTACATTTGTATAATCGTGTCCGTTTCGTATAGATTGTTAAAAAGGAAACGTTTATAATCTGTTTAGACCTTCTACTGTAGAGCCATTGATATGGTGTAGGAGAGAGGGCATTCAGGTTGAGCCCTGGAGCTGGTATTACTATCGGCTACTGGAGACTCCCTTACTCGGATCCAGTTCGCATCTGACTCCGGTGGTACCGACCCGGTCTGATAAACTTACTATTCCAATGGTATTTTTGCTGCTTAAGAAAGGGCCACGGTTGAAGTGGTCGAACGGTTAGTAAGTAGGTAAGGGCAGGAAATCCTGGAAGGGTTACATACGTCTCCTCTCAGCTCCCCCACCCCTAGATTCACTGTCACAGGCAAATTTTCATCTGTCACGGTGGGCGTTACGAATGAACAGAAAAAAGACGTTTTCTATTTCAAGTAAGTAACCTAACCTAACCTAATTTTGGACTTAACCTAACCTAACAATTATTTCTATAGTTGGTTTTTGTATCTTCCTATCGGACCAGTTCGACACCCCTACTTGCAGGATTAACACAGATCGGAGGAAGTCGACTTCACTCTGATTCTAATGAGTCACTTTGAGTGGTAAGACAAGAAAGAAACCCTGCCATGAAAAATCCCGGGACAGATCGTCCAGGAACCCTGGGGGCTTGGATCACCTTATGGAGGAGAGGTATTACCTTACAAATACCTTGTTAGTGAGTCTATGGCAGGAATGACATGCACCTCTTCTTCTGCTGCCTAATCGAAACTGAAAAGGCATGCAATCAAATTGGTACTTCCGTTAGGGCTAAGCTGCGACCATGGGGATGTGTCCCTGCGTCACCTGGAACATAACTGTGAAGCAGAATATATTAGTATGTATATATTTATTTTTTGCTTTGTGGTTGGAGCTAGGCGGTTAGTAGGGACAGCAGCCGTTTGTGTGTGTCATGAGTGGGGTCTTATCTTCCCAGTGAGGAAATGAGTGTGGATGTTTTATGTGCGTGAGCCTGTTTGTAGAACTGTTGTATGTTATTTGTAGCTGATAGATTTTAATTACATGAATTTTGTATCCTCGTCATTTAATATTTATATATTCTTGACACACCAAAGAGACAGTGGTACTAGCCATAGTGAAGGAGGGTAGCTGCTCAGTGTGCGAGTGAATGCTGCATGAAGTGTATTAAGTATTTAAGCATACTTGTATCAAGTACGCTATATTAATTTAAATACTTGAAAATAGCAATTAAGTGTTTTGTAAAGTGATAACTCTAGCATTCAATCCATAACATTTCCATAATTTAAAAGTTCCATTTCAATTCAGCTAATGAGACACCAAGATATCTATACATGATTGTTTCGGGTCATAGACATATGTTCATTAGTTGATCGTTCATGTTATTCCTAGGCCCAGATTGGTAAGTTTAAAAATTGTACATGAGGACGGGTCTTGATGAGAATGCTGGTGTCACGCTGTGGGTTACGTCACACGTCATGACAGGTTCTCAAACCATTGCTCTCTCTCTTGTAATTTCTGGTTTGTTTACATTTTATTCCTAATGTTTGTAGGATGCATCATACTTTTTTAGGATCTTTATGTCTTTTTCCTAACTTCGCCTACCAAACCGATGACTTGAGAGGCTTCAGCTTAGCGACCTAGTACCCGTGAGCTCTGTCCCAGACGTCTCAATAGCCTCTTTGTACATCCTGTATTTTTTTAATATTCTCCTGCACAATAATAACGCACTGTATTCCATAAAAAATATTGATAATGTATTAGGATAGTGTAGCCGTGATGGCTAGTATTTTTAAAATGTTGCAGCAGGGATAGGTTTTGCTATTTGAATGGTGTAGCAGTGATGGTAAAAACTTTTAGGATGGTGTAGTAGTGATAGCTATTGGCTTTAGGATGGTGTAGCAGTGATGGCTAATGTTTTAGGATGGTGTAGCAGTGATGTCTAATGTTTCAGGATGGTGTAGCAGTGATGGCTAATGTTTTAGGCTAGTGTAGCAGTGATGGCTAATATTTTAGGATGGTTTAGAAGTGATGCCAAACACTTTTAGGATGGTGTAGCAGTGATAGCTAATGGTTTAAGGATGGTGTAGCAGTAATGGCTAATGTTTTAGGATGGTGTAGCAGTGATGGCTAATGTTTTAGGGTGGTGTAGCAGTGATGGCTAATGTTTTAGGATGGTCTAGCAGTAATGGCTAATGTCTCAGGATGGTGTAGCAGTGATGGCTAATGTTTTAGGATGGTGTAGTAGTGATAGCTAATGGTTTAAGGATGGTGTAGCAGTAATGGCTAATGTTTTAGGGTGGTGTAGCAGTGATGGCTAATGTTTTAGGATGGTGTAGCAGTGATGGCTAATGTTTTAGGATGGTCTAGCAGTAATGGCTAATGTCTCAGGATGGTGTAGCAGTGATGGCTAATGTTTTAGGATGGTGTAGGAATAATGGCTAGTGTTTTAGAATGGTGAAGCAGTGATGGCTAATGTTTCAGGATGGTGTAGCAGTGATGGCTAATGTTTTAGGATGGTGTAGCAGTGATGGCTAATGTTTCAGGATGGTGTAGCAGTGATGGCTAATGTTTTAGGATGGTGTAGCAGTGATGGCTAATGTTTTAGGATGGAGTAGCAGTGATGGCTAATGTTTTAGGATGGTTGGCAGTGATGGCTAATGTTTTAGGATGGTGTACGTTTTTCTTACCAACAGAATAAACGTGTTCATCGAAATTTAAGATAAACATTGAACGTAACTTGTATAATTAAACGGTTGTTCACCGTTAGGTTGCTGAGATAATATTTCAGCTCATGTTGGCATGATTGTATAATACATTTTCCTTGCAATCAAATTCAATAGGCATTATAAAACTAGCATATCGCTGAACGTTGTCTGGCGGATTACACGTAGCTTTATCATCCGTGTTATGGGGTTACCTAACCATGCGTTTGTCCCGTGACGTGTAAAGTCGCCGTGTGCAATTTAGCTTTACTACAGAATGGTACAATAAATTTGCCTTCGGTTTAATTAACTGAATCCACAAATGACATTGGTATCGGAAAATGAGAACACCTCTATTAATAACGCGTTACTGGAAGTAGGTAATACCGCATGCGCCAAAATAAACAGTGCTCAAACGGTTGTAAGATTTTATCTTATTTAATTATCGTAGTTTTAAAAACACACAACTATAAAAAAACTTAAATCGGTTAGACTCGGGTATAAACATGTTCTATATTACCTCTGTTCGATTTGAGACAGTACTCGTACAGTTCTTGGAGGTTTTATGTCATGGGATTGTTTCATGCTCGTTATACATGGTTATTTTTTCCTGTAGTTGGAACGATGGTGCTTGGTGGATCATCAGGGAAAATTTTCTCCATCATCATTCTCCAGACGTGTAAGATCAGGTGGTGTAAGATCGGGAGAGTGGGCTGGGCAAGGAAAGTTTGTTCTAAGAGGGAAGAGGGGTTGTTTCATGCTCGTTATACCATGGTTATTTTTTCCTGTAGTTGGGACGATGGTGCTTGGTGCACAACAGCGCATGTATCGGGCACAACAAAATCTGAAGTCTTTTTTACAATGACAAAGAACGATCCTATATCGGTCATTGTACTACAGCTGACCCAGTTTCAGTGCCGTTTATTTTAGCGCATACGGTGTATGAGAGCTTAGTGATGAAGGTAAACAGATGCATATTTTGGTTCTAATACAATAGAAGTTTATTGTGGAAAAGATAAGCTATTTGATGAGAGTAGAAACATCAAACACTTTATTTTGGAAGCTCTCGATACCTTGCAGAATGCTGCTCTTGATGCATCCCCAGCGTAGCAACCCTTAGGTCCATACGAACTTGAGCACTTGCTTATACACTAGAAATTTGTTTTAGAGACTCAACTTAGAATACCGACCTATGGGCTAAGCTAGTCTTCTGTACCCAAACCTCAGTTCATCTCTTTTTCTTCTCTTGGGACTTCCAATTCAGCTTAGCGTCTACGTCAGACCTCGGTATTTCACGTCTTTGCTATTTATCATGTTGCCCATTTCCTAATAAGGTCACCTTTGCTCTCTGCTTTATCCGCCACGTTATGGAAAGGTGTTAACATGGTCAACATAGTCTTCAAGTACAAGAAAAGATACTTCCTGTTACCACGGGAAAGGTTTCACGAATAGACTTGTGAAGTACTGTTCAACTCCAATAGTGCACAGGCAAAGCCAAAAGTTTTGTGTGAAGGGTTTTGGTAATTATTTTCCGATGGAATTTATTTTCATCCGAGAATAAAATTTTGAAAACAAGTACTATTTACGTCACTCTTACTCTAAATAGTAATTATAGAGTTACTTTTCTTAACTCTAACAATTACACAATAGTGGAAAAAATTAGTGAATTTTTTATTCTTGATTCTAGTTGTATTCCATAAATAGGACATTAATTCAATTCCTTCTATTAATTCACCCTCTCTCCACACACACACACACACACACACACACACACACACACACACACACACACACACACACACACACACACACACACACACACACACACACACACGCACGCACGCACACTATACCGTTGAAATTTTTAATCTTTAATAAAATGTGTTTTATTCATCCACTCAGGTTCAAACAGGCTTTTTTAAACTTCTAGTGGATGGCATTTGATATTATTACAGTTTTTTTTAAATATGAATTAATTAATTAAATTTAATAATGGATTAAATTAAGTTTTATATAAAGACAAATTTTCACAAAAGGGGCAGAGTATGCAATTAAGTTATTTCGTCCCATTTGCCTTAAAATAAGTGATAACATAAGATTTCATAAAACAGATTTTTATCTTATAGGTTATGTTACTTTATTTATATTATTGTAATTATTTAATAAAAAGTAACTAAAGTAAAATTTTTCTTTGTGGGCCTAAGTAGAAATTGACTAAATAGGAATTGAGAGGTCCTAAATGGGGGCGATGAATAGGGAGTAGGAGGTCGCTAAAGAATAGATAAATCTTGGTGTTACTTTATTTATATTATTGTAATTATTTAATAAAAAGTAACTAAAGTAAAATTTTTCTTTGTGGACCTAAGTAGAAATTGACTAAATAGGAATTGAGAGGTCCTGAATGCGGGCGAAGAATAGGGAGGAGAAGGTCGATCTTGGTGTTACTTTATTTATATTATTGTAATTATTTAATAAAAAAGATCAGGGAGCAGAAATAAAAGTGGATGAAATTCCGAGACATGGCGGAAAGAGAAACTGTAATTTTTGACAAAGTTAGGTTGAAGGTGTATTCGTTAAAGAATGTCAACGTGAATGAATACGTTTTCCCTTCAGCACAACGTACCTCCTGCGCGGTGTAGTATTCATGTGTTTACGTTTTCCCTTCAGCACAACGTACCTCCTGCGCGGTGTAGTATTCATGTGTTTACGTTTTCCCTTCAGCACAACGTACCTCCTGCGTGGTGTAGTATTCATGTGTTTACGTTTTCCCTTCAGCACAACGTACCTCCTTGCGCGGTGTAGTATTCATGTGTTTACGTTTTCCCTTCAGCACAACGTACCTCCTGCGCGGTGTAGTATTCATGTGTTTACGTTTTCCCTTCAGCACAACGTACCTCCTGCGCGGTGTAGTATTCATGTGTTTACGTTTTCCCTTCAGCACAACGTACCTCCTGCGCGGTGTAGTATTCATGTGTTTACGTTTTCCCTTCAGCACAACGTACCTCCTGCGCGGTGTAGTATTCATGTGTTTACGTTTTCCCTTCAGCACAACGTACCTCCTGCGCGGTGTAGTATTCATGTGTTTACGTTTTCCCTTCAGCACAACGTACCTCCTGCGCGGTGTAGTATTAATGTGTTTACGTTTTCCCTTCAGCACAACGTACCTCCTGCGCGGTGTAGTATTCATGTGTTTACGTTTTACCTTCAGCACAACGTACCTCCTGCGCGGTGTAGTATTCATGTGTTTACGTTTTCTCTTCAGCACAACGTACCTCCTGCGCGGTGTAGTATTCATGTGTTTACGTTTCCCTTCAGCACAACGTACCTCCTGCGCGGTGTAGTATTCATGTGTTTACGTTTTCCCTTCAGCACAACGTACCTCCTGCGCGGTGTAGTATTCATGTGTTTACGTTCTTCCTTCAGCACAACGTACCTCCTGCGCGATGTAGTATTCATGTGTTTACGTTTTCCCTTCAGCACAACGTACCTCCTGCGCGGTGTAGTATTCATGTGTTTACGTTTTCCCTTCAGCACAACGTACCTCCTGCGCGGTGTAGTATTCATGTGTTTACGTTTTCTCTTCAGCACAACGTACCTCCTGCGCGGTGTAGTATTCATGTGTTTACGTTTTTCCTTCAGCACAACGTACCTCCTGCGCGGTGTAGTATTCATGTGTTTACGTTTTCCCTTCAGCACAACGTACCTCCTGCGCGGTGTAGTATTCATGTGTTTACGTTTTACCTTCAGCACAACGTACCTCCTGCGCGGTGTAGTATTCATGTGTTTACGTTTTCTCTTCAGCACAACGTACCTCCTGCGCGGTGTAGTATTCATGTGTTTACGTTTCCCTTCAGCACAACGTACCTCCTGCGCGGTGTAGTATTCATGTGTTTACGTTTTCCCTTCAGCACAACGTACCTCCTGCGCGGTGTAGTATTCATGTGTTTACGTTTTTCCTTCAGCACAACGTACCTCCTTCGCGATGTAGTATTCATGTGTTTACGTTTTCCCTTCAGCACAACGTACCTCCTGCGCGGTGTAGTATTCATGTGTTTACGTTTTCCCTTCAGCACAACGTACCTCCTGCGCGGTGTAGTATTCATGTGTTTACGTTTTCCCTTCAGCACAACGTACCTCCTGCGCGGTGTAGTATTCATGTGTTTACGTTTTTCCTTCAGCACAACGTACCTCCTGCGCGGTGTAGTATTCATGTGTTTACGTTTTCCCTTCAGCACAACGTACCTCCTTGCGCGGTGTAGTATTCATGTGTTTACGTTTTCCCTTCAGCACAACGTACCTCCTGCGCGGTGTAGTATTCATGTGTTTACGTTTTCCCTTCAGCACAACGTACCTCCTGCGCGGTGTAGTATTCATGTGTTTACGTTTTCCCTTCAGCACAACGTACCTCCTGCGCGGTGTAGTATTCATGTGTTTACGTTTTCCCTTCAGCACAACGTACCTCCTGCGCGGTGTAGTATTCATGTGTTTACGTTTTCCCTTCAGCACAACGTACCTCCTGCGCGGTGTAGTATTCATGTGTTTACGTTTTCCCTTCAGCACAACGTACCTCCTGCGCGGTGTAGTATTAATGTGTTTACGTTTTCCCTTCAGCACAACGTACCTCCTGCGCGGTGTAGTATTCATGTGTTTACGTTTTACCTTCAGCACAACGTACCTCCTGCGCGGTGTAGTATTCATGTGTTTACGTTTTCTCTTCAGCACAACGTACCTCCTGCGCGGTGTAGTATTCATGTGTTTACGTTTCCCTTCAGCACAACGTACCTCCTGCGCGGTGTAGTATTCATGTGTTTACGTTTTCCCTTCAGCACAACGTACCTCCTGCGCGGTGTAGTATTCATGTGTTTACGTTTTTCCTTCAGCACAACGTACCTCCTGCGCGATGTAGTATTCATGTGTTTACGTTTTCCCTTCAGCACAACGTACCTCCTGCGCGGTGTAGTATTCATGTGTTTACGTTTTCCCTTCAGCACAACGTACCTCCTGCGCGGTGTAGTATTCATGTGTTTACGTTTTCCCTTCAGCACAACGTACCTCCTGCGCGGTGTAGTATTCATGTGTTTACGTTTTTCCTTCAGCACAACGTACCTCCTGCGCGGTGTCGTATTCATGTGTTCACGTTTTCCCTTCAGCACAACGTACCTCCTGCGCGGTGTAGTATTCATGTGTTTACGTTTTCCCTTCAGCACAACGTACCTCCTGCGCGGTGTAGTATTCATGTGTTTACGTTTTCCCCTGACGATCGTGGAATAGTGCAATACGTTCGTCTCGCCGACGCGAATCAACCTCGTAATGAAGCGAGCGTTCAAGTTTAGGGTCATACGATGACGTCGCTGCTCTAAAATTTGTTTACGCTTAGTTTTACTTGCTAAATAGTACCGTTGTTTTTACTATTGACTTGCATCAGCAGGTTCTTGTGAATGGGAGAGTGTAAATTACATAACGCGAGTACTAGTTCTAAATTTTGTCACTTCAAGCAACATTATTCTCATGTAGGCCTACTTTAGAAGGCGATCTTTTATTCTTCTATATAACAAGTAATATAAAACAAAATTAAATTTACAGTCAATTCTTTCTTGAATCAACAAAGACAAATTTTATTTTAGTGTATTTTAGTTTATAATTACAATTAATATAAATATTTATAATAATAATAATATATAGTTATATATAATTATAGTTTAAATAGTTACATAATATATAGTTATTAATATTTAATAATAATATTAAGTGCCAGAATAGGAAGCGAATTTCCTTGCAATTTTCCTTTCTGCGTGTGGTGTTGAACTATTTTTTTTTATTTGTATCTATTCATACGCATGCTTTTTTGTCGCTTGCATTGTGTAGTAATTTCTTTTCATTCTCCTTTCGCATTGTCTTGTGAAGCAAGGTTCGAAAGCGATGATCCCGTTCGTTTATTTTATTCTTTTCATTCATTTTTAATCTTAGAGCATTATTTATGATATTGTGTGATAACCATAGAAACAATTTAAGGTTATATAATGTAGGTTTTTTAAATACCGTATATCTTTGAGAAACTGAATTTTAGCTACGGAAAGTTGGCTCAGTGCCAAAAAGCGCTAGGTTTCGAACATGAAGAATCCGAACGGGACCCCTTAGATTTTTATAATGTAATCATTGATAAAATATTTGAAAAAAACTGTACAAACATCAATTGCCATCCACTATTGGATGAATAAAAAGTATTTAACGATCGAAAATTAGTACAAGATATATATCAGGAGAGTGTGAGCTAATGGGAGGAATTTAATAAAACCTATAATCTATCATAATGAAACATCTTTAAATTTTACTTTAAAATTGTATTAGAAAGACGCTAATGTATTTACTATTTACTAAGAAATACAGCTTTTTGTCACTAGCTAATCTCCGATTTCGATAACCATTATTAACCGTTAATATAGGTTAGGAATAACCGCTTGTAATTGTATTTAGATTCCGATTCCAATTTCTACTGTCATACGTATATGCCTCTGCTAGGTTTCTTGCAGCCATTGCTTCGTCGATGTCATCACGCTAGTTTCAGCCACCTCCCTCCTGACATCCTCTTTACATATCCAAACCATGCCAATTGCCTTCTTTCTATCTCCTCCCTTACACTTTTATCAATTTCCATTTCGTTACTCATTTGTTCATTTCTGACCTTTTCGAGTCTCACTTCCCCCGTCGTCGTAAATCTTCTATTTCCATCGTCATTAATTTTTTATTATTAGCTTTTGTAACATCCCATACCGCTGTACCCTGGAGTGTAATGCTCTGGAATATACTTTTATAAATTGTGTTTCTTTGTTTCTCTCACGATTGTCTTTTGCCAGAGAAGTGATTTTAAAGTTCGTGTTTTTGTTCTATCTTTGTTTATGTATTCCCTGATTATATCCTCAATATAGCCTTTCTTATAAAAGATCACCCCTAGATATTTGCTCATTTGTACCACCTTGATTTTACGGTTTTTTAAGCGGTGGTCACAAATCTCATCTTTGCCGACTATTAGATATTCACATTTTGGAAAATTCATTGTTAAACCTGCTGGCTCTCATTCCTAGGGTAGTCTACGGCGAAAGTGTTGTCTGTATTGAATCGTCCAGCTCTAAAAACTGCTTGTTCTTTTGGCTGTTTGTTGCTATGCACATTTCTATCAAATTTCTCAATACTTTAGACTCTAGAGTAAACCTACCTAGTACTAGTTATAAAAACAGTGCTGTATGAAATAAACGTTATTACGCATGTTAATAAAATACGGCGTTTCTGAATATGCGGAAAAATATTTTGGAAAGTGGTTTAACACAACCTCTAAATAACGTGTAAGTAAAAAAAATAACAGCTGTTATTATCCGCCATGTTTGACTTTCAGAAATCTTTAAGGAAATTGGTTAAGTACATTTTTCTGCCATTCGTAACAAAAAAATATTTTTCTTTGTTGACGCGTTTCGGAATAACTCCATTCTCAAGGAGTACTCTCTAAGTTTTGAGAATAGTTATTCCAAAAAGCGTTCACAAAAAAAATTTCAATGCAACGAAATGCAATGGGTACAAATGTTTCCAACAGAAGTGGAGTATGTTGAGCATATAAATTCGTTTACCTCAAGTTCGTTTAATGGACGTTATGTTACTAAATATTCTCTACCATTAGAGAAGTCCAAGTCTCCTAAAAACACTTCAAAAATAAAAAATATATTGTTTATAAATAGAAAACAGTTAAAGAAATAATTGTAATAAGTAAATAAGCTATGTATGCCAAGAGGGGTTGTTAAAAATTATATTTTACATTACAGTAAAAGCTCTGATATCCGGCACCCACGAAGTGATCAGTAATTTTCGGATAATAGAACCTAACATACATAGCCTACATACAGTACGTACTGTGCATAATGTTATGCAACCTATCAAGGATAATTGAATGTACTGTTGACATGTTATTTTCCATGTTCTTTTGCATCCAATTACTGTATTTCCGTACATATTCGTAAAAGCATGCGCTCGTGCACACAAAATTTATAAGAAAAAATTGAAGAAAGAAATGAAACAAATAAAAACATTCACACAACTCACAAATTATTAATTTTTTGACTGATACGTGTTTCAATTACAAAGTCATCATCATCAGTGGAGTGCTACTACTACAAACTCTAACTTACAACTAAGTTGTAAGTTAGAGTTTGTAGTAGTAACACTCACTGATGATGATGACTTTGTCATTGAAACTAGTATGAGTAAATAAATGATTAATTTGTGAGCTTTGTGTATGTTTTTATTTGTTTTAACATAACCTCACAAGCTAAGCTCAAATAATAGTTGTATAAAGGAATGAAATTTATTACTAAAAACCTTTTTCGTTCATACAACGTTAAAATAAATCATTCATCAGTAGGCTACACTCAATTATACAAAGAATAATGATTTTATAATGTTTTAATGATTTTTTAAAAAAAGTTCCCAGTACCTGAAAGCCTGATATGCGATGACCAATTTTTCAACAAATGTTGAATGAAGCATATGCATTTGCAAAACTTTCTGAACCGAGTAGCATTTCTCACCTTCAACAAATGCTGCGGCTGCAGCATTACCCCATGACACGTTTACTTTGTCTTAAACTATTTCTTTTTTAGGTCGGTTAATAGACATCGGTTTGTAGCCTATTCTATTTCCGAGAGTCACATCTTCTAACAACAAAAAACTTTAGCCAATGCCCGCACTTGGCTGTTGAACCATTCGGCGTCGAGCCTCCCAGTAACGACCGATTCAGGACAGCTGATCGTCCAGCTCAGGAAAGGTTGAAATGTGGTCCCCATTCATGACACCATCGAGACAGAACGGGCACGTATCGGATTCTGCTAGGCCAAAACGGTAGAGGCGGCCTGGAGATAGTCGTGTCCCGTCAGGAGTCGAAAGTCAGCCACGGCAGTTGCCCTATCGCTTGTGGGCACCAAAGGACAGCGACTGCTAAGTGATGCCCACTGTTTCCCTCTTCTGGCTTCCTCATGCCCTTGTTTCAGGGTTGTATCGATAAGGTGTTTGTCAGAGGTGAGGATGGTTTCTGCGTAGGGTTGTTGCATCTGTGCTCCATTTCTTGCTAGGTCGTCTGCTCTTCCGTTGCCTGTGATACCGACATGACTTGGTATCCACTGAAGGGTGCACAAAGAAGGGTACTGTACTGGTTTGCTTTGCAAATGTGCCAGTTAATAGAATGTTCCGGATGATAGAATGCCGTATAAAAGAGCTTTTACTGTATATTATATTTTAAACCTGTAGACCTCAATAGTTCAGTGGTTTTTGAACACCTGTTCATATTTTAAAGGCATTATTTGAAAACGTATTGACTTATTGTAATTTTTCTTAATGGAGTTTATATACATTTATTACGTAATGCAGTGTGTCATATTCACTACAGAGTGATTATGCTAGAGCATGTGTGTAATGTTATTGATAAGCCATTGATAATGTACTTAAAGCAATCGTGTTCACTAATCGATTTAAATACTAAATCTCTACATGTTTTGAGAAGCCTCTGAAATCATTTGGAAATATCGGTTTGTTAATCTTCTCAGTGGATTCATTCTAGTCTCAAATAAGTTGTGGTATTGTGTGCGGGAAATGTTTTAATCTTCTCAGTGGATTCATTCCAGTCTCAAATAAGTTGTGGTATTGTGTGCGGGAAATGTTTTAATCTTCTCAGTGGATTCATTCCCGTTTCAAATAAGTTGTGGTATTGTGTGCGGGAAATGTTTTAATCTTCTCAGTGGATTCATTCCAGTCTCAAATAAGTTGTAGTATTGTGTGCGGGAAATGTTTTAACCTTCTCAGTGGATTCATTCCAGTCTCAAATAAGTTGTGGTATTGTGTGCGGGAAATGTTTTAATCTTCTCAGTGGATTCATTCCAGTCTCAAATAAGTTGTGGTATTGTGTGCGGGAAATGTTTTAATCTTCTCAGTGGATTCATTCCCGTTTCAAATAAGTTGTGGTATTGTGTGCGGGAAATGTTTTAATCTTCTCAGTGGATTCATTCCCGTTTCAAATAAGTTGTGGTATTGTGTGCGGGAAATGTTTTAATCTTCTCAGTGGATTCATTCCAGTCTCAAATAAGTTGTAGTATTGTGTGCGGGAAATGTTTTAATCTTCTCAGTGGATTCATTCTAGTCTCAAATAAGTTGTGGTATTGTGTGCGGGAAATGTTTTAATCTTCTCAGTGGATTCATTCCAGTCTCAAATAAGTTGTGGTATTGTGTGCGGGAAATGTTTTAATCTTCTCAGTGGATTCATTCCCGTTTCAAATAAGTTGTGGTATTGTGTGCGGGAAATGTTTTAATCTTCTCAGTGGACTCATTCCAGTCTCAAATACGTTGTAGTATTGTGTGCGGGAAATGTTTTAATCTTCTCAGTGGATTCATTCTAGTCTCAAATAAGTTGTGGTATTGTGTGCGGGAAATGTTTTAATCTTCTCAGTGGATTCATTCCAGTCTCAAATAAGTTGTGGTATTGTGTGTGGGAAATGTTTTAATCTTCTCAGTGGATTCATTCCCGTTTCAAATAAGTTGTGGTATTGTGTGCGGGAAATGTTTTAATCTTCTCAGTGGATTCATTCCAGTCTCAAATAAGTTGTAGTATTGTGTGCGGGAAATGTTTTAATCTTCTCAGTGGATTCATTCCAGTCTCAAATAAGTTGTGGTATTGTGTGCGGGAAATGTTTTAATCTTCTCAGTGGATTCATTTCAGTCTCAAATAAGTTGTAGTATTGTGTGCGGGAAATGTTTTAATCTTCTCAGTGGATTCATTCCAGTCTCAAATAAGTTGTGGTATTGTGTGCGGGAAATGTTTTAATCTTCTCAGTGGATTCATTTCAGTCTCAAATAAGTTGTAGTATTGTGTGCGGGAAATGTTTTAATCTGCTCAGTGGATTCATTCCGGTCTCAAATAAGTTGTAGTATTGTGTGCGGGAAATGTTTTAATCTTCTCAGTGGATTCATTCCGGTCTCAAATAAGTTGTAGTATTGTGTGCGGGAAATGTTTTAATCTGCTCAGTGGATTCATTCCAGTCTCAAATAAGTTGTAGTATTGTGTGCGGGAAATGTTTTAATCTTCTCAGTGGATTCATTCCGGTCTCAAATAAGTTGTAGTATTGTGTGCGGGAAATGTTTTAATCTTCTCAGTGGATTCATTCCTGTCTCAAATAAGTTGTAGTATTGTGTGCGGGAAATGTTTTAATCTGCTCAGTGGATTCATTCCAGTCTCAAATAAGTTGTAGTATTGTGTGCGGGAAATGTTTTAATCTTCTCAGTGGATTCATTCCGGTCTCAAATAAGTTGTAGTATTGTGTGCGGGAAATGTTTTAATCTGCTCAGTGGATTCATTCCAGTCTCAAATAAGTTGTAGTATTGTGTGCGGGAAATGTTTTAATCTTCTGAGAAATGGCCTCAGAAAAATGAAATAGAAATCGCCCAGTGACTTACATGCATTAAGCTATATAAAGGACACAAGAACTTGGTAACCAGTATAAAAAACACCAGAGCCACATTAACAAAACCCCTAAAAGGGAAAGATATAGGAAGTGTTTTACGTTAGAAAACAACAAAGTACAACGAAATTTAATGAAGCCCTATTTTAAAATAAAACTAATAAATGTTCAGCAGTAGACCATTATTAATACACCTTAGGCACTTAATACTTGCCTCTTTCGTATTTATTAAAATAACAGTTAATTACGTAGTATGTTATTTATTATATTAATTGCCATTTCCCTCTTAGTTCCTTGGTTTTATGACTTTATTGTTGCCTTTGTAACCATTTTTATTTATTTTTTAACATCATTTATATTAATACATTCATTTTAATCTCTCTCTCTCTCTCTCTCTCTCTCTCTCTCTCTCTCTCTCTCTCTCTCTTCTCTCTCTCTCTCTCTCTCTCTCTCTCTCTCTCTCTCTCTCTCTCTATATATATATATATATATATATATATATATATATATATATATATATATATATAAAGAACTAAGTCAAAATACAAATACAAGAATTTTAATTGAATTTACAATTCTTGTATTTGTATTTTGACAGTTTTTTATTAATACACAAGAATACATATTGCGATATATATAAATGTATGTATGAGTCTTATCCGTTACTAAACCACTGATTCAATCGCCATGAAACTTTAAGAAATTGTTGAGTACATTTCTGGAAAGGTTTTGGCGACATAACAATTTTTTTCAATATGAAATTTTTGTGCCAGAATAGCATAAAATATGACTTTCTATCTTATCTTAAGTCATCTCATTGAATTCATTCTAAATTTTAGTTGCTAGGCAACACTCAACAATCTAGAATTACTTTGCAACACACTTCAATAAATAACATTAAATCAGAGCTTTTATTTTCACACTTTTCTCGATCGATTACTATAAGTTAGGCTATTATGTTAATAAAATAATAAACTAAGTTTAGCTAATGTTAAGGCGCCATTCATTGATTTTTAGGCGGTAAGGTTATATATTATATATATATTATATATATTATAATAATGTATAATATTATTCTACCCAAGTTATTAAAAATGTGCTAACCAGTTAAAGATGGTCTATTTGCCTTTAAAAGTAGAAACAATTTTTAAATTAAAATATTTTCTCATTGCTACTGTCTTCTCTTCTTTGTAGCGCCTGCTTTAGTCCGTTGTTTTACCCGCAGTGCAAGAGAATTTTGCGTTCGGTATTATTGAAGGCGCTTGCAGGTGGTTTTATTATGTTATCCCGTTTCGTTCAATTATCCACAACACACTTTGTTGTTAGCGTATAAAATGCAATTAGAAAAGAGATTTTCCAATGTTTCCGATTTAGTATGCTCAGTGATACCACTGTGATGGTTTCCTCTCTTGCTCTAAACCACAGATACACACTAATACACGAGTGAATAATCAACCACTTCAGCTGCCATTATCCAGGTTATACGGCTAAACATGAAATTAAATAAAGTCTTCATGTTAATATGCGAAACTATAGACGTTATTTAACAAAGTAAGCTAAACCAAAATTTGAAACGTTTAGAGAAACTGGTAAAGGTTAAAAAAACCAGTATTTTGTTTGTGTAAAAAAACATTTGAATCGTGTAAACGTGGTTCTCCCATAGTCGCGTCACAATCCTAAATGAATTTGACGTGTCGTGGCATTATCTGTTTTATAGCATCGTGACTGTAATAAGGAAAGTGCCGTCTCGACTTTCGAAATATTTTTAAAATAGAACTGGAAAGCCTTCGTTTTAGTAGGAATTTTTTTAAAATAAATAAAACAACTACACTGGTCCCACTATGTTAAATACATTGAGCAACTTGGCAATATTGTAATTAACAATAAACCTATGTGAACCATATTATGATAATAATAAAATATTGACAGAATTACAAAACTATTAAGATGCAACTCTTTCGTAGCTGGCCCCAAAGCCGGCCGAGAAACGAATAAAGCAAGAAAATGGCTGGTAAGGTAGAAGGATGCATTGGTATCGATAAATGCATTCTACAACTACTACGAAAAATCCCCTGACTGACGACTTGTTGGCTCTGCCAGCAAACTATGATTAGGGTGGTGGAAGAAAGTATCCAGCCCTTTCATAAGGTTTTCTCGACTAAGGGTAGAATGACCCCACAGAAATTTTCCTGGTCCTCCACGTTGGTGGTTAGAGCAACAAGGTACTCATTCTCTAGGAAATTTTCAAATTTTGCAAAAAAATTCGAACTAACCTCGGATAGGCAAAAAAAACTGGCGTTTGAATGCGTTAAACGGCCAATAATGCTGTAATAAAGTATCTCTCTCTCTCTCTCTCTCTCTCTCTCTCTCTCTCTCTCTCTCTCTCTCTCTATGTACATATATATATATATATATATATATATATATATATATATATATCGCAATATGTATTCTTGTGAATTAATAAAGAACTAAGTCAAAATACAAATACAAGAATTATAATTGAATTTACAATTCAAAGCTTTTCGTTGGCTAACAGTACCAACATCATCAGGAATATTAAACAATTACAAATTTATATATATGTATATATATATATATATATATATATATATATATATATATATTTATATATATTTATATTTATATACACACACACACAAACACACACACACACACACACAAACACACACACACAAACACACACACACACACACACACATATATATATATATATAGCCTATATTAAGATGCACTCTCATTTGCATATCAGTGATCTAACTTTCTTCACACACCTTTCTGTGTGACCTTCAGTACATATTAGTGACTAACTATCGAGGTCACCACCGATTGGTGTAGTTAACTTGATGGGCGGGACTTCGGTCATCTCTACACAACTTTAATTATTAATTACTTTACTTTGTAGCTTTTTAGAGTTAGTGACTGAAGATGATAACTTAGTATATGTGTTTAATCTTTAGCAACTTTATAAATTACTTTTTACTTCACTTATTACACTTTTGTGGTATTTTAAATAATAAACTCAAGGATTAATTGTTGGCCGTATTAAAGAATCTCTGACACCAGTTTAAGGGTTTTCAAAGTAATTGTAATATCTGAGTCCTGATTTTAAGTATTCTTTTTTTAGCATTTAATGTATTAAATACTATCAGCTGTGCCTGGCCAAGCGTTGATCCCAAAGTAACTTAGTAATATGTAATATCAGGAAACCTATCTACGATTGGATAATACTCCGATTGAGTCTGAAATATTAAATATTGTGTTTTACGTATAGCGTGGATTATTTGGCAAAAGAATTTTTAGGCTACTTCTTCTTTTAAGGAATACATCCTAGAGAATGACACATATAGCACCCTGTGCATAAAAACGGAGCTTTTCAAAGTCGATACATCATAAAACGTTTGCCTCTGTGATTTATGCATTTTCATGGTAAATGCTGTTCTAACTGGGAATTGATGTATTTGTATAGTACATCCAAGTTGACTCTTGCTCGAGTCCAATGTAATTCTGGAAATATGAACTTTCGAAAATTTTCGACAACTGATGATGACGAATTTTAATACAAATTTTGACGTGGCCCACTCCTGAGGTTAAAAAAACATCTTTATACCAATTTCAGTGAAAATTTTTAGAGTAGTTTCCTCGAAAAAATTACCTACGATGACGATTTTTCAGCAAACTTTGACCTAATCCATTGGGTTCCTGAGGTTAAAAACCCTTTGTATACCTATTTTGGTGAAAATCGTTATAGTAGTTTTCGAGAAAAAATGTACACTTATACATATTTACATATATAGAATTATTAGTAGTTTAAGAATCTAATGGTACCTATTAGATATGGCCTACAATTATTAGTAAGAGCAATCGTCGTGTTTCCGCCTCTGACGTACGCAATCCGTATCACGATACTTATGAATATCCCCGTAGTGCTTCTTCTGCGGTACCTAACAATAACCAACAAAGCTTCAAACCACTAATACCCTTACTGTTAAACAACTTACTGCAATACAATACCCCCACACATGACCCTTAGCCTTCAGGATGATTCCGAATGGCGTAGTGATTCTACCGTGCCGATGGGTACAGACCTACTCAAATTAAAGCCTCTCGCGGTACTAACCGAATATTGCTAGCACTATTAAACTCCAGAAGTAGCTGCAGCTTTCTAAGCAAAAAAGAACCGCACCCCTTGAGCGGCCCGCACTAATCTCCAGTTACGGTTTCTGGACTTTCAACAGTTACCACGATAACAAGTCGGTCAATGCAAGTTGACAGTAAAACGCTAATGGATCACACGATCGCCTTTAAACGAATCCTTGTTTATCGTTGACCAAATAGCTGCTGATATGCCCCAAGTAAATGCACCCAGTTAGTGACGCTCTCCGTTCGAAAATTTCGTTTTTGCCGACCCAGCATTCATCAATAATGAACCTGTCTATTAAATATAGACCTCTAGGCGCACCTCTGTTTCAGTTGTTGCTGATTAACGACCAAGAATCCTTAGGTCATAATCTTCCGGTGGCCATCTGTACTCACTTTGAATTGTTGCTCATGGAACCGATCAACGTTTATTAGTATATCATTTATATAAAATATAAGTTAAAATGTAATTCAATTAATATACTTCATTCAACAATTAGCAGCCACAATATAACATTTACAGAAATCCATAGAAACATCTAATTCTATTGTTGTATTCCATTTAATATCTGTTGTGATTAACCCTCTGTGGAGCCAACATCGGTTAGTTTTATTTAATGGGTGCGGGCCGTCTAAGTAAGTCGTGAGTAACCCTCCCTTAGGGAGCCGACACGGGTAGGCGCGGTGACTCCTACTGTAACCTGATTGGGGTTGTCTGGGGGTCCTTCAGTTATACGTTGAAGGCTCAAGTTATTCATTCTGCATTATGATTCTACCATAGAATACGTCTTTTTTCTTTGGTACAATCATGATAACTGATGAATTCTTGACTCTTCTTGTCTCACTGCCGCACTCCTGCTCAGTGCCATTCAGTTTACAGCTGGAGTCTCCCAAATAAGCATCAATGTATACATGTGATGTAATGAACAAAATAAAATATAAAACACTTCAATAAAACAAAATAAAATATATATCAGTATGTAACTTAATTACAGATAATAAAATTTATATTCAAGGCAAACTTAGAATAACCATTAATGGTATAGAAACCGCCCAGCAATAAGTTTTATATTTACTGAAGTTTTATATACAAGTTATATAAGTAAACCTATCTGCGATCGTATTATACTCTGAGTCCGAAATTTCAAACCTGTTTCGCGTATGACGTGTATTATCATTTGTCAAAAGAATTTTTTTAGCTACTCCTTTTAATCCTAAAGAATGGCACATACAGCGCCCTGTGCATAAAAATGGAGGTTTTTAAGTCGATAAATAATCAAAAGTGTGCCTCTGTGACTTATGGATTGTCATGGTGAACACCGTTCTAACTGGGAATTGATGTATTTGCATGATACATCCAAGTTGATTCTTGCTTGAGTTCAATGTAATTCTGGAAATATGAACTTCTTAAAAATTTCGAAAACTTGATATCGATTTTTCAGAAAAATTTCATTTAGCCCATTGAATTACTTACGTTAAACGCAATATAACAATTTTGGTGAAAATTCTTAAAGTATCATTAGATGTTTAAAGATTTTAAAAAACTTGATGATTTATCAAACAAATTTCACTTAACCTATTAGATCGTGCTAAGATTAAAAATCCCCTTATATAAGAATTTTAGTTAAAATCTGTAGAATAGTTTCCAATGTTTAACAATTTTCGTTGACGATTTTACAATAAATTTTACATAGCCCATGGAATAAAAAATATCACCAAATTAACATATAAAGAACGTTTGAATGCTTATAAAAATCCAGAAATATATAAATCATATTTTGCAAATCATTGTATTAATTATAAGCACCAATTTCCAAATATTGACAATATGAAACTTATAAAAGAAATTGATAAAGGATTAAGAATAAATATATATGCAGCATTTGAAATATATAAATACAGTAATAATAACAAATTAATAAAGGAACAAATACAAATACATTCTAAGTTGTATACTATATTCAATGTCTATAAAGTTACAGCAACAAAATAATCTTGACAATTTTTATAAATTTAGCAACAATATTATTTCTAATTTAACATATGTTTTAGGCCTATAGCTTACATTATCGTATATTCATTCCTGATGATGTTGGTACTGTTTACCAACGAAAAGCTTTGAATATAAATAAATATTCTGGCATTTGAATAACCTTAGTTGTTTTTAATTACTATACAAGAAACACACACACACACACACACACACACACACACACACACACACACACACACACACACACACACATATATATATATATATATGTTTAATTTTTCAAAAAAAAGTTGACGATTTTTCAGAAAATTATGAAAGCCTATTGACTTTCTGAAGTTAGAAATTACCTTATACCAATTTTGGTGAAAAACCTTGAAAGCAGTTTCCGATAAAAAAAATTACAAATACATATACGAGAGATGATCAGAAAATACGGTGAATGAATTTTTATAGCGGCAACTACTGACGCCATATCCATATTATGTAATTTGCGTAGTAGCTTGATCTGTTAAAACAGGCATAAAGAAGTTTCTAGACCCTGGAGGTTCTCAGTGGACTGCCGGAGCCGCTAGAGTGAGGTCGTGTGCTATCGTGTCTGTCGCGCATCATGGATATCGAACAACGAATTAACATTAAGTTTTTGTTTTAAGGTGCAAAAGAATGCCAAAGAAGCTCACGAAATGTTAAAATCTGTTTATAACGATATTGTGGTAACTCTGAAGACTGTGTACAGGTGGTATGAGCGATTTAAGAGCGGAAGTGAGTAGGTTGAAGATAAGCAGCGTTCGGGACGTCCATTAACCTCAAAAACAGACGTCAATGTCACAAAAGTAGTAACAATTATTTGTTCAAACAGGTGAAAGACTACCCGAGAGCTATCGGAAAATCTCGTACTGTTCCGTTCAAAGCATTTTAACCGATAACTTATAAATGAGACGAGTGAGTGCAAAACGTTTAAGTGATCATCCTTCCTCCTTCCTAGAAGGAAAATCGTTCGTCATTCTGCACAGAGTTGAAGGATCATCTTCAAGCAGATCCGGACTTCATGGCCAAAATTCTAACTAGAGATGGAAGTTGGGTCTACGGATATGACCCTGAAACCAAAATACAGAGTTCCTCATGGAAAACCAGCACATCTCTTCGCCCTAAAAGGCACGTCAGTCAAAATCGAACATCAAGGTCATGCTCATTCTCTTTTTCGATAGTGCAGGCGTAGTGTAATCAGTTTGTTCCAAGGGGGAAAACTGTTTGAATTTTATAAGGTGTACTGCAATGTTTGTGAAACGACATACAAAAAAAGAGACCAGAAAAATGTATGAATGGCTTTCTTCTTCATCACGACAATGCCCCACGACACACCTCGGTTCTCATTCGCGAGTTTTTGGCCGAAAAATGTGTTCCTGTCTGTCTACATCCACCATCTCATCCTAATTAGCACCATGCGACTTCTGGCTCTTAACAACAATTAAAACTGTGCTTAAAGGAAATCGTGTTGACACCATTCCTGACATTGAGAGGGCCACGACCGAGCAGCTAAACGCCTTCCGAAAGAAACTTTCCAGAAATGTTTCCGGTCATGGATTCAACGTTGGGATAAGTGCATTGCCAGCCAAGGTCAGTACTTTGTAGGAAATGAAATTGAATTCTATGTATGTTTATTACTTTTTGAAATATTAAACTATTCACCGTATTTTTTGAACAGAGTAGTATAAATAATTTTTCGAAATCTGATAATTACGATCTTTCAGAAAATTTTACTTAGCCCATTGGATTCCGAGGTTATGAACCTCAATTTTAGAGAAAATAGACATAGTAGTTTCGGAGAAAAAATCTACAAATATATATATATATATATATATATATATATATATATATATATATATATTAAAATAACATAGGTTATTCAAATACAAGAGTATTATTTATTTATATTCAAATCTTTTCGTTGGTAAACATCTGTTTTAGGCCTATATCTTGCGTTATTGTATTTTTCATTCCTGATGATGTTGGTACTGTTTACCAACGACAAGCTTTGAATATAAATAAATAATATTCTTGTATTTGAATAACCTATGTTGTTTTAAATTATTAAACAAGAAAACATATTATATATATATATATATATATATATATATATATATACAGTAAACTCCCGATTATCCGTGGGCGGATTAACCGGTTTGCGGATTATCCGAGGTCTGTCATTGTTTTACAAATATCCAATTTTTATTCCAATCAGATTCATGTGTTTAAATTTCCAAACGGTGAATTACGACGTAAATACATATAAGGCTTAATAGGAGGTAATATGATGGGAATAGATATGTAAATATGTACGTACTAATTTTTACATTGAAAGGGAAGCATCCCGACATGGGCCAGCGAAATAAAAGAGACAATGATAAAATGCTTGGGCCCCCGAAAACCTAATATGTATCATAAGATTGTAAACAAATGTCAGCTAATCTCGGCTATAAATAGTCTAGGACGTGACATATGCATTATCCATGTCTGTCATATACATTATCGATCTTTATGGCTTTGTGACACACGTGGCACAAGTAAACACTGTGCGACAAAATGGTTCTCAAGAAACTTAGATCGCACATTAAAGCTAAATCAATGCTCACAAAAAAAATCAGACGAAAGTGACAGATTTTTTTGTTAAAAAGTGAAAGTATTATATGTAAAGGAAATTACATATGTACATACATACTTACTTTTGACATATACTTATGTACGAATTGTAAATAGTTAGACATATAAATGTACATGTTATAATCCGTCAAATACATCGACATTTTAAATTATTTTTCGTATTTATTTTGTCCTCAAGATTATTTGTGTATTGCATTAACCGGGGTCATTATATGTATAACTTATGGTATAATAATCGATTATCGATCGTTTTGCGTATTCTTTCTTCATAGCGGATTATCCGGGGAATTCGTTATCCGGCTTTGCCGTGCCACCCTATTCCACGGATAATCGGGAGTTTACTGTATATATATATATATATACATACAAGATTTTGAGTACTGACGATGGCAATGTTTTAACAAATTTCGATTTATCCCATTGGATTTCTTAGATCAATAAACCCTTTATATTCTAATGTTGGTGTA
This sequence comes from Prosapia bicincta, assembly GCA_036971475.1. Classification (NCBI taxonomy): domain Eukaryota; kingdom Metazoa; phylum Arthropoda; class Insecta; order Hemiptera; family Cercopidae; genus Prosapia; species Prosapia bicincta. The sequence goes on along the minus strand of JBAIZL010000004.1, from coordinate 2,173,446 downwards.
TACTAACATCCCTAGAGTAGTGTCGAAGAAAAAATTTACAAATATACAATTTTTAGTCGTTTAAGAATATTAGATAAAAGTATTCCTACTAGGTCAACGAAGAAAAATATTATTAGTTACTTTTTATTAAATAATTACAATTAATATAAATCACAGTTATGGCAGAATCTACATATTAAGTGAGAAAATGTCTTGTCCACATGATGCATACAATGGTAATCATTATTATAATTTGTATCCCATCGTAGGCAATCCCGGAAATATATTGGTTAAAATAGTACTAATCATAAACTATACCTCTCTAAGAAAAATATTTACAGCTATTAACAAGTTGGCTTAGCACCAACATGTAGTCATACTGTTCGAATCCAAACAAATGACATATTTTTTTAATTTTAAAAATAATGCATTAATATTGAGAAAACATCAAGTGTAATATACTGCAAGTTTTAAAAAATTTGTACTTGAACTTGAGTGGATGAATAAAAGATATTTTACTAACCAAATTAAATTTGGTCAAGGTATACATATATAGAGAGTAGGCCTACTGGATTTATAACATGTAGTCATAGAGTTCGAATACACAACTTGAAAACATCAAATCTTGAAATTTTATTAATGAATAAATAATTGAAAAGATTATATTAACATGAATTGTTACTACAGATTTTGATAAAAGCTATTTGAACCTGAGTGTTCCTATTTGAACTTGAGTGTTCCTATTTGAATCTGAGTATTCCTATTTGAACCTGAATGTTCCTATTTGAACCTGAGTGTTCCTATTTGAACCTAAAAGTATTTTATTATCGACTGAAATTTGAAGGTGTGTGTGTGTGTCCAACGAACATTTATCGATATAGGTGACGAACTATTAGTCCAAGCTAGTTTTAACAATTTAAAAACTCTGCGCTACCATTATACTAATGTCCTGCTCCATTAGGATTATTCAGGCCCTGCACGTGGAACATAAGTCGAAACGCAAGAACGCCTAATGACTTTCCACGACACAAGCGTCAACATGTTTTTCCGAATAAATATAACGTCTTCCCAAAATACGGCTTTACAGCGAACCGAGCGGAGAAAGGTTGAAGGGTCGTCTCCCACGCGGTGTGCATTTTCCTTTTGACTGTACTAGTAATAAACTAGTTAACGATTCGAAAATTTTGAATCCGCGGTTAAGATTTTTATCTCGGCAACTCCTAGCATTAAGCAGCGGATTTACTGCACAATAAAGCCTTTCCTTGCATGCACAGCGTAATGGGAGTTTAGAGGGATTTATGTACCTCTTCGCATTCAGTATGTTTTGTACAAAATTTGATTAAAATTCGTCACGCTTTTACAATTTACAGTTCAAGCGATACGGTTAATTTATTGTATAAATCTTGCTATTCTTGTAAAAGATAAAACATTTTTAAAGTGTTAACTTCTTTACGTGTGGTGAACAAAGCATGAGATTAAAGTATTGCTTTTGCGTCACGCTATTTATGAAACCCATACCTTTCAGCAAATGTCTTGTAACATATGTCCATTTAACAGCTGATTTTGTGTTTTAGGTTATGTTGTAGAACAGTCGGTTTATAGGTAGATTATTATTAAATAATTTTGATCAGTTAATAAATATATTTAGCTATTTGAATTTTGATAAATCGCAATATTAGTAATGGAATATAACGATAATAATTAGTTATGTTATTAAAAAAGAAATATATTTAACCCGTTTTATAATTGTTTAGGAACTGATTTGCAATGTTATTAATAAACATTTTTATTCAGTGAACATTTAATAGACTCTATATCTTGTACAAATTTTTAATCGTTCATAAAATACGTTTTTATTCATCCAATCAAGTTTAAATACATTGTTTTAAAACTTGTAGTGAATGACAATTTATGTTTTTATAGATTTTTCAAATATTCATTTAATAATTAAATTATAAAAATAAACAATATATTTTTAAAGTAAATTCAAACTTAGGCCAACAGAGAAAAAAAATTATTTTTTTTACTTTTTATTAAATAATCGCAATTAATATAAATGAAGTGACATAACCTATGCGTTAAAACAGCTGTTCCATCACGTAACCTATAACATAAAATCAGCTGTTTTATGAAATCATATGTTATCACTTATTTTAAAGAAAACGGGACGAAATAACTACATTGCATACATTGCCCCTTTTGTTAAAAGTTTCTCTCCTATATAAAAACATAATTAATTCATTAATAAATGTAATTAGTGAAATAATATTTGAAAAAAACTGTATTAACATCAAGTACCATACACAAACATTAAAAAAAAATTTTATTTGAACTAGCGTGGATGAATGAAAACATCTTTTATTAACAATTGAAAATTTGAACAAGATATACGTAAACATATAAAAGGAGAGTTTGAACTAATAGTGAAAAAGTATAATACTATAATAGTAATATAATAAAAGTAAATGTAAAGTAAAAATAAACAAGTTATCATAAATACACAACAGCCAAAAATACTTTTTGTTTTTATATTTCTAGAAATATTTTGACTTAATTGGTGGTGCAGCCATTGTTTTTACGTTTCATTTAAATAAGGGTATTAGTATGTTTTACAACTAAAAGAGGATAAATAAAATCAGAGTTTATAACGTTGAAAATATTTGCGTAACACTTTACAGTTTTCGCAATCTGATACTTTGTTTAAATAGAAACGCCGTATATCATGCAGCAATGTATTCCGCTTTTGCGTGCTTTTTATTTAACTGTAATATAATTGTTTCCACCCGTGAAACGTGACACAAGCAAAGGGAGAAACCGATAAGAACTGGATTAGGGTTTGTGAGATTATTCGTATGACGTCATTGGCGAGTGGTGCGTGCTGATAAATATGCATGCATGCACGATGAAGGGGTGAAGTGCATCAATGCCACAGGGTTGCTAGGTCAGGGTCTAGCTGATCCGCATATTAATTAGGCTCGTTATGACGGCATTTAGTCTTGGCTATAGGGTGTGAAATTTAACCTGTTTTATAAATTATTTTTTCTCTGTTTAATGTTTTAAATGCGCATTCTTAAAAACAAATCTGTAACAAATGTTGGTTTTAAAATTTTATATGACAGTAATCCAGTACGTGCTTAAACATTTTATGGGCAATCACGTCTGCGCAAATAGCGCGATGAAAGCATTTTAGTAAAGTACTAAGCATTTCTTATTAAAAAAATATTTTGTAATCATTGGATTACGTGTGTCAAGGGAGCGATCGACGATACTCGACTCTACATCGATTAAAGTGCCGACTCCCATTCTTGCTTTTATAACAGTTAAAATACTTGTGCGGTGTAATTTGCGATGCAAGCAAATGCCAATTTGAGCCAATGGAAGTATTATTATATATGACTCAACAACAAAGACGATCTGAAGCATTTTTGGTCCGTTTGTTTGCCACTGCTCTTTTCGATCTGCCGCCTCACTCTAACTCGGGGAGGGGGTGTCGACTATCTCCCCCTTTCTTATGTCTACGCCATCACTTAATAGATTTTAAAACAAAATACAGTACAACGTAAAATCGTTCCAATTTCTCCAGTTACATAAACTAAAAGGGCTTAATGAAGTTATTACTGAAGTTATTGTAATTGTGAACAATATAATTGCTGAAGTCTTATCGCCAAAAACAAGGAAATACAGTAATCTTAGAAAATACAGTTGGCCTTTGTCAGTTTAAATTTGCGTTTTGATAATACTTGGAGGAAGTGTTTTGAACAAAATTCAAATAAATTGCTTGGCTCGGTTCTTTATAAGCTTTGTAAAGTAAAATTGTCATTTTTAGTTCAATTTATTTATAATTGCTTAAATAACTCAATATTTCCATAGATATTACATTACCTTTTTCAATTCCTTCTTATTTGTTCAGGGGTTCCCAAACTTTTTGGTACCACGCCCCCTACACTTTATACTCGTACTATAAATGGTACGGGCATATGAAAACATTACAAATATTATATATATATAATATTAAAAACAATTTTTATTTTTTCATACATACTTTCAGAAGAAACATGATATAACATTAAAAATTTTAATTTTCAAGGTAAATTCTAACAGATAAGAGGAAAATCTAAGTGTTAGTGAGATGGATGAGCTTGCACGTTTTCACTGGTACACATATTTGAGGTTCTATTTTAGTTAGGGTACAACGCAATCATTAGCAACATCAAGTATGTTGCTATATTTTGCTTCTATTGCAACAAGGGTTGACATTTTTTTTCGCACTTGTAGGAGCTTGAAAGAGGCAAGCATAAACGAAGAACCCAGTGATACACTTTTAAGTGTTTTATCCAAAATGAAGAATTGTCCATTGTGGCGCTGTTGCCACATTGAACGGCAAACATTCGTTTCGCGACACTTTTGTACTCTTATTCTTTTCAACCTGTTATGCTGATTTAATTTCAAGTTTACAAAATTTGCACAACTTTTACTTATATTTCTTTTATAAATGCATATATTTCATTAAAATTTTCTGAATATCATGGTCAATCAATTTACCTATGTAAAAAAAAATCTGAGGTATAAATTAAAATGTGTTCTTAAATTTTATTTAAATAAGAATTTATCTTACTATTCTGAATCTATCTTACTATTCGGGTGGGAGGCCTAGCGCCTCGCCTGATTTGGCTTCACGCCCCCGCCCAAGGCCCCCGCTCTCCAGTTTGGGAACCCATGAATTAGTTCATACTCTGCTTACATTTCTTGTTCAAATTTTCAATCCTTACTAAAATACTTTTTATCTATCCTCTAAAGTTTAAATACATTTTTTTAAAACTTGTGATGGATGACACCGGATGTTAATAGGTTTTTTCAAATGTAACTAACAAAATGTTTTTTTTGTTTGTTGAAGTAAGTGTAGAAATATATATATATATATATATATATATATATATATATATATATATATATATATATATGTATGTATGTATGTATGTATGTATAACTTATAAATAATATTCGAGCTGGCTTGTGAGTGAAAGTTATAATTAAATAATAAAAATATATACAACTCACAAATATACAATTTTTTTTATTTCAAACGCGTTTCGACGACTACTTTGTCGTCATCTTCAGTGAAAATACACAAATGAAATTAACTAAAAAATATGTATATATTAAGCATAACCTATAAAGTTTTAGCAAAGGTAAAAACAAAAGTGAAAATCAGATCGGGGCATTAGTAGCTGTGGCTATAAATTTGACAATGCCCCGATCTGATTTTCACTTTTGTTTTTACCTTTGCTAAAACTTTATAGGTTATGTTTAATATATACATATTTTTTAGTTAATTTCATTTGTGTATTTTCACTGAAGATGACGACAAAGTAGTCGTCGAAACGCGTTTGAAATAAAAAAATTGTATATTTGTGAGTTGTATATATTTTTATTATTTAATTATGTATAACTTGTTTAGTTTGTGAACAAACGCATAGCCAGGCACAGGTGATAGTATTAATACATTAAAAGAATAAAAAGCACTTAAATCCACATAGTTAGTTTGAAAACCCCTAAACTAGTATCAGAGATTCTTTAATACTATCGACAATAAACCCTTGGGTTTATTATTCAAAATACCACAATAGAGTAATAAGTGAAATAATACATAATTCATAAAGTTGCTTAAGATTAAACACATGCACTAAGTTATCATCTCCACTCTATAAATATAAAGAACTTACAAAAGACACTGAAGTTTTTCCTTTGCAACTTTATTAACGGGTTTTTAAATGAATTTAATATTTTTATATAAATATTACAATGCCTTTTCCCTCTGTTATTTTACTAACGGGTTTTAAATGACCTCAATACTTCTATTAGATGTTTTGTTATTATATTATTATTAGATATTTGTATCACATAACATTCCGATAACTTTACTTTTTAAGGCTGTAATGTAAGAGTACATCATGTTTTCGATTCCTTTGTGGACTGAGCGGGCAGGTGAGTGGACAGTCTGTGTCGTCGCGCTGCCTTTTAAATTATTCACGTTTCACGTAGGCTACATGTCGCGTGTAAACAACACCACTGCCTTCTATTTCTGGACGTACGTTCTATTATTACCGCAAATTGTGCAATTTAATAGCTTTGTACGACAACAATGTGTATATTATGGATTTATACCGCGTTTATTTTTACCTACGTAAATGTCGGCGAATGTAACGATTAATTAGAGATTAGATATCTATGAACCACTGGATGAAGGTCACGGTGAAAACCTTTGGAATAACCAAACCATGAAGATAAGGCAACAACAAATTTGATAGGTTTCGGCAATATTGTGATCGTCTTCAGCGTGCAACTTTAGGTGTGAAATTTTATTGTAATAATGCTACGATTTAATATCACTTGTATTAAATATTGATCGCGAGGTGAGCCTTAAGGTAATGCAGCTGCTGTGTACCGCATACAAGCCCTTCTCTATCAAACCGCTGCCACTCAAGGCAGACTGTGGAAGTCGTCTCGGATGGGAGTACTTTGCCCGCAGCTGTGACACAGGATTAAGATATATGTTTGTGTGTCGGTATTATAACTCGCGAGGTGAGCCTTAAGGTTATGCAGCGGCTGTGTACCGCATACAAGCCCTTCTCTATCAAACCGCTGCCACTCAAGGCAGACTGTGGAAGTCGTCTCGGATGGGAGTACTTTGCCCGCAGCTGTGACACAGGATTGAGATATATATTTGTGTGTCGGTATTATAACTCGCGAGGTGAGCCTTAAGGTTATGCAGCTGCTGTGTACCGCATACAAGCCCTTCTCTATCAAACCGCTGCCACTCAAGGCAGACTGTGGAAGTCGTCTCGGATGGGAGTACTTTGCCCGCAGCTGTGACACAGGATTGAGATATATGTTTGTGTGTCGGTATTATAACTCGCGAGGTGAGCCTTAAGGTTATGCAGCGGCTGTGTACCGCATACAAGCCCTTCTCTATCAAACCGCTGCCACTCAAGGCAGACTGTGGAAGTCGTCTCGGATGGGAGTACTTTGCCCGCAGCTGTGACACAGGATTAAGATATATGTTTGTGTGTCGGTATTATAACTCGCGAGGTGAGCCTTAAGGTTATGCAGCTGCTGTGTACCGCATACAAGCCCTTCTCTATCAAACCGCTGCAACTCAAGGCAGACTGTGGAAGTCGTCTCGGATGGGAGTACTTTGCCCGCAGCTGTGACACAGGATTAAGATATATGTTTGTGTGTCGGTATTATAACTCGCGAGGTGAGCCTTAAGGTTATGCAGCGGCTGTGTACCGCATACAAGCCCTTCTCTATCAAACCGCTGCCACTCAAGGCAGACTGTGGAAGTCGTCTCGGATGGGAGTACTTTGCCCGCAGCTGTGACACAGGATTGAGATATATGTTTGTGTGTCGGTATTATAACTCGCGAGGTGAGCCTTAAGGTTATGCAGCGGCTGTGTACCGCATACAAGCCCTTCTCTATCAAACCGCTGCCACTCAAGGCAGACTGTGGAAGTCGTCTCGGATGGGAGTACTTTGCCCGCAGCTGTGACACAGGATTGAGATATATGTTTGTGTGTCGGTATTATAACTCGCGAGGTGAGCCTTAAGGTTATGCAGCGGCTGTGTACCGCATACAAGCCCTTCTCTATCAAACCGCTGCAACTCAAGGCAGACTGTGGAAGTCGTCTCGGATGGGAGTACTTTGCCCGCAGCTGTGACACAGGATTAAGATATATGTTTGTGTGTCGGTATTATAACTCGCGAGGTGAGCCTTAAGGTTATGCAGCTGCTGTGTACCGCATACAAGCCCTTCTCTATCAAACCGCTGCCACTCAAGGCAGACTGTGGAAG